>PVIH01003781.1:121767-153364 GCA_004025045.1 Sigmodon hispidus
GTGGAGTCATCATCACAGCTCAGCCATCTGGTCCGGCTAGGTATTCTTTGTCTTCTTCTTCGGAATTTGGGTGGGTAAACGAATTCCGGCGCTATCTGAGAGTGCATCTGGTGCTTCCTCAAGCGAGGCGAGTTCACTTCCTTTAATCCTAAAGGTCACGGCATTCCTTCAATGAGTTTACAATTTAACAGGACAGATGGTGGTCTCCTTTTTACAATGGCCCTTCTTACAATGAGTTGATTATGGCTATCTGGGCTGGGTCACTCTGTTTCCTGGGACAGACTTTTAGTTCCTTGCTCTCATGGGGGGTGCTCTGCTGGATACCTGAACTGAATGCCTGGGTCAAGCCCTAGAACCCAGGGTCCTTCACACTGTAACATGCAGTTTCTGGCAGTTGCCTAATCTCACAGTTCAGATCTGCCTGTCGCTTATCTGGACCAGCAATCCCAAAGTCCCAAAGAAACACACAGACGCTTATATTAATTTCATGCTGTTTGGCCTATGTCTCAGGCATATTGCTAGCTAGTTCTTTCATCCTAATTCAACCCATTTCCATTAATCTGTCCTGCCCCGTGGCCTGTGACTTACCTATTTCGTTACATCTTGCATCATGGGCAGCTGGATGGAGTCTCCTGACTTCGCCTTCCGCCTACCTATGATCCAATTTCCCTGCCTAATCCCATGATGCCTGCCAAGGGCCAAAACAGTTCCTTTATTTAAAAACAATATTCGCAGCATACAGAAAGACATTCCCACATCAATGGACAGCCCTGACTTAATATTGGTCAAAAATAAAGCCAGGGACTGGGAATACAGCTCAGTAAGTGTAAGCACTTCGGCTAGGATGGAAAGGGATCCTTGTAAGTGGGAGCCCAGGAATACTAAGTGTTACAGCTTGGATGGAAAAGTATTCTGGCAGTCGGGAGCCAAGGAATTCCACAGGTCACAGTTAGTGTAGCAGCTTTAGCTCCCAGGACAGGTTTTCCCAATGGAAGAGCTCTCTTTCAGCAGGGGCGGGTTTCCCCAGCAAAGTTGTTCTGCCCTGGTTTCCTGAAGTGTAACTAAATTCCCACTCCAGTGTTAACAGCCTTGCTCGCTTTGCGCAGGTTCCCTCTCTCTGCTCCAGTGAAAGAAGGTGTCGCTTGACCGTCATTCAAGAGATTTATTGGGAGGGAAGAATGCAGGGGAGCAGCGGCCTCAGTGGGGACTGGGGGGGGGGGGCAGTGCAGCAATAGGCGGAACAGGCTCAGGGCTCATACGGGGTTTCTTAGGGGTGGAGTTTGTCCAGGGAGAAGGTTTTCAGAGTGGGAATTGGTCAGATTTCAGTCCTTGAGCTCAGATTGGCTAGATCCTGTGCTCAGTGATTGGTTAGTTTTCTGCTTACTTGGTTAGAGGCAGATTTCAGGGTATATTTCTTTCTCTGGCTTTGATTCTAGGACCAAAGTGTGTTTCTTTGGCACTGGTTTCAAAGTCAGAGTGTTTTTCTTTGGTTCTGTATTTAAGCATAAAGTGTTTCTTTCATTGGCTCTGGTTTCAGGGCCAGGGTGGGTTACTGTCACTGGATCTTTTACCCTACAGTAAGAATGTTTACCTAAATTCAATCATGTGACTGAAAAGAAAGTCAAAAAGTTTAAAGTATATTGAGGTATAATTCACTTAAAATAAACTGCATTACACAAAATATAATTTGATAGATTTTGGTGTATGGCTATCTCTGTAATCAAGCTAATATGTATGTCACCCCAAAAGATTCTGTGCAGTTCTTAATAGGCACACTTTCCCTTGAACCTTACTACCAGATGCCTCTGAAATTTTTAGTTTTGTAGAATTATGCTGTATGGATTAATCTTTGACCTTCCTCTACCAAGATGCTGTCTCAACGGTGTTTAATACATCAGTCAGACTATTGATAATTGTGTTTGGGTAAACTGTGGAGGTCCTGTTCTGAGAGTGAGATTGCTATTCCTTAGGAATACAAATCAAAAGTGCCTTTGATCATCATTGTCTTGCAAGAATTTTGTATTTTGCAGAGTTTTCCAAAAAATAAGTAAACCAAATATGCATTATCTCAACAATGACCTTTGGCCTCTGTTTGGATCTAAAATGTCCCCTGAAAGTCTAGTATGTGGAAGGCTTGGTCCCAGACCCTACTATGCTGGAAGGCATTGGAAGCTTTGAGAGGTGTGGCTGGTGGAAGGAAGTGACCTCACTGGGTGCGTGCCTGCCTCGCTCTGCTGCTCCACCCGCCCTGGGAGCCGTTTATTCCTCTGGCCAGGGGGGTTGATGGTCAGCTTGACCATGCTCCCAGAACGAGAGGCTCGCAACGGCGGCAGCCTAGAGGTGGACTAGACCGGTGAGTCAGAATAGACCCTTCCTTTTTGTAAATTCATTATCCCAGGTATTGTGGCCAGTGACAGAAAGCTGGTTAACACATTTTTCCTTATGAAGACGAAAATATTTTCAAAGGTATAACTATGTGTGTCCCCTGCCCCCCTTTCTCCTCTAGGTCCGCTTCCTCCCTTGCCCCAGAACACACTTCGTTTTTTCTTAGAGGAAGAGGCTTCCAGCTCTCCTGCATTCTGCTTTCCCATGGCTGAAGTGATTCCCCGGGAGGCAGAAGTCGGTGGACCTCCCGGCATTTGAAGGAAATTGCCCCTGGTATGGACATGCCAGTGTCTGGCCGCGTCTCCGGTTCCTTGGGATTTGGCTTGGCCTCCATCCTTGGAACTAATGTCACTCTCATCAGCTGTTTCTTCCTGAACTCATTAGTAAGCTAGGGGTTGGAGGAGACCCTCTCGGGGGCCCTCTTTGTTATGGTGCCCTGGGGAGAAAGCCCCACTGGGCGAGCTTAGTACCCACACAGTGGGAGGTGAGGGCTGTCTGTGCCTCTCAGGGGCCATTCCCTGTGCGCTCTGCGGTGGAGGGGAAGACCAGGTCTGGGAGCTGCTGGCCCAATACTGAGGCGGTGCATCAAGTCCACAGCCGACCCTTTCTGTCTCGATGAGTTGTGAAGCAGCACTACCCTTCTGCCTTTACGATGTCTAGCAGGATGCGAGGGGATCTTGCCCTTGGCCTGGTTTCTGTTCAACCCTGGTCAAGGCTCTGCCTGGAGTTCCCGCTGCTGTTGCTCCTTAAATGGACTCACTGGCCGTTGGATGGGGAAGGGAAGCCCATGCCAACATTCCAAGTCCCAGCTTGAGGGAGACGGTTGCCCTGGTACAGGACCCTGCGACCCAAATTTATACGTTGAACTCCTAACCCCCAAATTCTAGAACGTATGAAGAGATGAGTCCTAAGAGTAACTTAAAATGAAGCTGTGAGGGCGAGTCCTAATCCAATTTTAGTGGTGTCCCACAGAGGAGTCCCAGGGGCCCTCGGGCACAGTGGGGAAACATGGAGAGGGCCTTCTGTAGCCCAGGAGGCGGGGTCATGTGGGACCTTTTTTGAGATGACTAAGGCTTTGCCTTTATGGATGCAACCACCCATGAATTCAATGGAGTAATGCACTGTCTTAACAGTGGGTCTATTGTTTTTGGGTGTGATCTCTACACTGCCTAGGGACTCTGCTGGCAAGCCTATGGCCGAACGCTTTGATGTGTACCGGAGCCATGGGCCAAAACAACTTACACAAGCTGTGGTATTGTGTTTTCAGCAACAGAAAATGCACTCAGACAAGTGCTCATATTTGAGGATCTTATCTGGATACCAGGGACTCAGAAAATGCCTTTCTCATACTTTTCTGTAAAATAAAAGGCTGGAAAAGTGGCTAACAGTGAAGTGTGTAGTATATTGAAGAGGCTGGAGCATGCCCCTAGGCAGCTGTACATCTCAAACAAGCAAATCCATAGTTCTCGAACACGTGGTATTGCTTATGTCCTGGGCCCAGTACAAGGTACTCACTGATCCGGAAGTACAATTTTACATCCCCACTGCTCTACCATTATCCAATTAAAACTCAAATGATTAAAAAAAAAAATTCCTCAACAATGACCCGGTGTAGAAAATGACAAAAACAACACAGCTACTCACTTTGATGCAGAAATAGGAAATCTTGTTAGCTCAACATTTTATTAATGACCTTCAACTCTGTTGGCCAGACAATGTTAAAGAAAAATGAGTCAACCTTTACATGTTCACAGAGCAAAATATTTCTCAATTCCCAAGATTTAACACACAAAGTATGGCATGAAACAATCACAGTATTAAGTATTATTCAAGTAAAATTCTATTTTTAAATAGCTGCACATGGGTAATTAAAACATGGGACCCAGCCTCCAGAGAGGCAAGTCCAGGTTGAGACATCACAAAGTAGGCGTGTTTACATTGTGCGTTTGATCTCTATTTTCACCAGGTCCCAAAGAACAAAGATACAGAAAAGAAACAAGCCTGAAGGCCCCTCAGCTGGAAAAAGACAAGGCTAAACTTTGGCACTTTCAGTGGGACCCCACTAGCTGGAGGAAATAAGTGCTTTTCAAGGGGACAGGATTATCATGCTAATGTCATTTATTTGATGATTACTGTCAAGAACTCCTGGCCCAAAATGTGCCTTTTTAGGAGGTGTGCCGTAGAATGGAATGTCTCATAAACACAGAGGCCGGCGTCTCCCCCTCAGTGTAGATGAGGGGTTATAAACCTTTTAGCAGTTTGACAGTAAATCCTTTCAGTTCTGTAGGCCAAACTGTCTCAGCTAAACTCCTCAGGCACAGGGCACTGTGGCTGTGTTCATCCACAGATGCTGGAAGTTCATGAAATAACTGTTCTAACTCACCCAATCCATTGGAATATATAAAACACTTTAAACTCAATTATACAAAAACAGGTGGCAGGATTTGACTCAGAGGTCAGTCCATCAACACTTGCCCATATATGTCTGTATGTAAATCTTCACAAACTTCACTTATCACATATTTTAGTGAATAAGTTTATTTAAGAACATTTCTTAGCTGGGCATGGTAGTATGTGTAGTTCCAGCACAAGAAGTAAGGGCAAGAGAGTTTCAAGGTGAGCCTGGACTACATGAAACCCAACTCAATGAAAACCCCTAAAAATTAAAACTTGATTTAGTGACAACATGCCTATAGTAGCAGCTATTTGGGAGACCAAGGTAGGATCATTTGAGCCCTGGAGTTTAAGCCAACAAGAGCCCCTGTTTAAATAATATATAAAAACCCATTTTTTTTTTTTAATGTAAGATGTTTTGTGTTAACTTATTTTCAGTGGTGGTGATTAATCCTATGGCCTCCAGCATGCTAAGTATATACTTTACCACAGATACCCATCATTATTTTAATTACAAAAATTGATTACATTTATAATAAATGTCTTGGCCAATGATATACCCTGTGAGTCAAATATGCACAAAAGTGTAAAAATTTGCCACACAGTCCAAGAACCCACTGGCTGACACTGTATTTGAAATGACTTCTATTCATAGCTCAGCATGTGTATTCATCTTCTACAAAATAACAGCAGAGCATTTGTATTAACTGAAAAAAAGATGGGCACACATCTTAAGAAATTAGAAATGTTGGGACTAGCAAGATGGCTCTGCGGTTAAGAGCAGAGGACCAGGGTTCACTTGCCAGCAACCAAGGGTGGCTTAGGACCCTCTATAACTCCAATTCTTAGTGAGCTGATGCCCTCTTCTGGGCTCTTAGGGCACCAGACATACATGCAGGCAAAACACACCCTAATTTAGTTAGAAAATGCAATAAAAACCAGGTACACACTGTACAAGAGAAGAAAAAAAACAGACTATGAACATGCTGAGCTGTACCCTTGTCACTTAGATGGGGTCCCTAAGGTGGCAGATTTCTACTTGTGCACAGGGACCTTTAAAACCACAAATTGCTAATTTGAAATTCCCAGTGGCTTAGGACTTAGTGTTGAGGGACCACTGCAGCTAACTCTGCTATTGTCTATGCTGGTGTCTCAGAGCCAGAGCATCCACAGAGTATGTGAGTGGGCTGGCTCTCTACACAGGGAGGGACACGGAGTTGGGAGCTCCATTATTGCCTATTGGGAATAAACATGGATGGGAGGCATGTCTACAAGAACCTAGACTTTTCCTCATTTAAATTGTTTCAAAGTGAGACCAATACCAGTTACAGGGCATTTGAGGGTGTGTGTGTGTGTGCATGACTCTGATGCACTTGTGGAGGTCAGAGGATAACTTTGTGGAGTTGGTTCTCTTCCCATCTTTATGTAGGTTCTGGAGATGGACTCAGGTAAATGGACCTCCAGCATCTTGTAGGTCCCAAGGAGGTTTTTTTGTTTTGCTTTTGAATCATGAACCATATTTCTTAGGGTGAAGGTGCCTGGGATTCATGGCTCTCTCCCACAGGGGACTGGCGGTTGTGAAAATCATTCTTCACAGGGGCGGAAGTGCTTTTGCTCTGCTGAAAGGTTAGCAGCAGCTGTACCCAGGGATGGAAAAGCTGGCTCAGAGGCCTGGTTCCCTCTTCCACAAAGCCACCAACGGAGCTCCAGTTGGGGTAAGGGGGTACTGCTCATAATCAAAAGTGTTCCTGTGCTTAAGGTGCGTTTTCATTATCTGTGAAGTGTTTCCATTTCCTTCAGGCTCACAATGCCCTTTAAGCCAAGCATGCCTCTCTCCAAGTGGGCCATGGTGTTCTAAACAGCACACCCAGGCAGCAGAATGGCACAGCACAAAAAAACAGCTGAGAGTCCATGCTTTTCATTGGCCTGGCCTGGCCATGTAAGCCTGTCAGGAAACTGAGGCAGAACAATTAAAGCCCAAGGCCAGCTAGTGTAACTTACCAAGACTCTGTCTCAAAAATTAAAATGAAAACCAAAAACCAAAAACAACAAAATAGTTCAGTGGTAAAAGTCATGCCAGTATGTACAAGGACATCCATTCAATACCGGCACTGGAAAAGAATAAAAGCCATGCCTTCTGTCCTACCAAAGTACCTCTGCTGATTTTTACCCCCAGCTTGGGTTCATTTTCTAAGAGAAATAAAATGAAGCATAAACTGTTAAACTTAGGGCACTAGCAATGGAGTCTTCCATTTACCCAGGTGTGGTAGAGTAAGCCTGTGTGACCCCAACACTTGGAAGGGTGAAACAGGAGAATTGTAAGTTTGAAGCTAGCCTAGGCTACTTAGCAAGACCAAATCAAATGAAGATTAACGAACACAGAACAAAACCAAACTAACCCTTCTCTCAGCAATGAAATCAAAACAAAACAGCTCAGAGCTGAGCAGTGGTGGTGCATGCCTTTAATCCTAGCACTCGGATGCAAAGGCAGGCTGTTCTCTTGAGTTTGAGGCCAGCCTGGTCTATAGAGCGAGTTCTAGGATAGGCAGGGCTACACAGAAAAAGCCCTATCTTGAAAAAGAAAAAAAAAGAGAGAGAAGCTGCCCAGAAACAAGGGGAAAGACCCCCCCCACATTCCACATAGTACAGGCAATTCTGTGATGTTTAGAAAGAAGTCTTAGGAATCAAAGCCTTTGCCACAAACCCTCTGAACAGGTGGCTGTTCATCACCAAGCCGATGGATGCTCAGGCCTGGATATGAACCATCCCCATCCAACTGTACATCACCCCAGAATTTCCTCAGCATTCTGGGCCTAAGTTGGGCAGTCCCACAAAAACTGGGGAGCCACTGCCCACACAGTGACTACACTTTGTGAGGGGCAGGGACATGTGAACACGCACACTGTACCTTGTCCTAAGGCAGTGAAGCTGTGCTGGGGTCCCAGTACTAGCTGAGGCCCACAGCCACAGGTATTATGGCATCCATTGGTCCCTAGTTAGATAAGGGAAAGATTAGGATTTACATCTAAAATGATGAGGACTGGCTGAATTTCTTAAAATTCATAACTTTGATAACCTACTTGTTTATTTTTAAAAAATTGATGGCATGTCCCTACAGACCTAGATAGTTTTATTATTTTTAAAGAAGTGAAGAATCCTACAAGCCTCCATAACATACATACTTGACTTCTAGATACTCATCAATGCCATACTTGGAGCCTTCCCGCCCAAGGCCAGACTGCTTCACCCCACCAAAAGGACACTCCACTGAAGAGATCAGTCCTTCATTCACACCGATCATGCCCACTTCCAGCTGCTCCGCCACTCTCCAGATCTGGGCTGGGTCTTGAGAGTAAAAGTACCCTATCAGGGGAACAGAAGAACATACATGGCATGAGGAATTCTCTCGAAAGTCACATGTGTCTGACTCTGAGGATGCCTAGTCACATGGACCTGGGGGTTCTTCTGCTTGCTGGTCAAGCATCAGGTCCACATTGTTATTCTAAGAACCTTGGGCATCATGTTGGGCTTCTGTTTCTCCCTTGCGGAGATTGTCCTCACTCACACCAGGAATTATGTTCTCTTGTTTCCTACTCTTCAATCCATCTCCTTTAGAGATCTGGAGAACATGTTTCTTCAGACCTCAAGGTCAGTCCTAGTTGTCTACAGGATTCAATCCTGCCCCCCAGTGTGGCTTCATTCAGCATCTCCAGCTTACTCCTGATTCCAGTTGATAGCCACAGTCTCCAAACTCATGCACCAGCTCAGGGTCATCACACTCATTGTCATGCTGCCTCTGAACTTGTCTGGGCCTCTCTTCCTGGACTTCTTTAATCTCTGCAGTCAGTATCTTAGGACCTGAGGCAAGGCATGGCTTCCTTCACATCACACAGGCTGCTCCAACATTATGACAACTGAGTAAATGACAGCACATATTCAACTCCATAGCATGCTTGTCACCCTCTCTTTATAGATAGTTTACATTCTGTCCACAAAGGAGTCTCTAGAGAGCTCAGCTGTATCCTATGGATGTCTCTATACTTGATTTTAGTCAAAAGGCAAAGAACTTATGCATCATACCTCTGCACCCTAAAGTTCTGCATTTACACCCAGGGCCAATGTGTGCATTTTCTCAGTATCATCTCCAAACTGTAAGAACAACAGCCACCTAGTGATGATCAACACACACACACACACACACACACACACACACACACACACACACTTCCCATCTCTGGACACTGTCCATGACTCTGCTGATGAGGTTTCTTCAGGATATCAGGACTAGGCAAATGTGGGGAAAAACAAAACAACCGAACACTGAGCAGTATGTCTTTGGGAAAGCACATGTGACTCTTCCTTCACCTAGATCAACCTCTACCCTCCCCAACTGTCTCCCACCCTTAGCTCTATATGTGTGTTAGGGGACACAGGAGAAAGGAACATGTTTGCATAGGCCACTTTTGCCACTTGTAAACAAACAAGGCTCACACATTGTTTGCTAGGCAAGGTAGTGAATGCCTTTAATTCCAGCACTCTGAGTCAGGTAGATTTCTGAAGTTCAAGGCCAGTTTAGTCTATAGAGTTCCAGGAACCCCAGGGTTACATACTGAGACCTTGTCTCAAAAAAACAGAAGAAAACAAATACAAACTCAACAGTAATGCTTAAAAGACAAAACCTGGCATTTACTTGAGGAAATGACTATGGTGGCCCCCAGACAGACACCTACCTGCTAATCCAACATCAGCCGCATTTGCGATGGCTATGGCCTCTTCTTCTTTGTCAAACCTGCCAGGGTTAGAGCAGGTCATAAGCAAAATTGTTATGGTGAACAACAAACAGAACCAGCTTAACTTTCTCCTGACTTATTTCCTAAATAATGACAAGGAGGGGATCACAGCTGCAAAGTGATCCAAGACGCAGAATACATGAATGGAGTGCAATGCAGACATGGACCTTAGCTCTCAAAGACATGATAAATCAATGTGGCCAACCTTTGCTAAGAGAAAGGGAAAAGCAGAGCAACTTGGTAGAGACACTGTCAGACAAAATTGTTTAAGAAAAGGACTACTGGGTGCTGGAGTGTTGGCTCTTTGGTTAAAAGTGTTAGCTGCTCTTGCAGAGGACCTGGGTTCGATTTCCAGGACCTACATGGTGGCTCACAGCTGGTAACTCCAGTCCCAGAGATCTGATACTGTCTAAGCCTTCCAGGCCCTGGATTCAAGTAGGTAAAGAATATTTTCAGAGTGCTAAAAATTATCCAGGGAAACTTATTTACTTGTTAATAAGTGACATAAAAGATCATATGAGGTCAAAGTTAATTTCTTACAGACTGCTGGGATAGAACCCTTGAAGCTATTTCTTATTAGGAAAAGAAGTAAGTTTAGAGGCAGCAAGAAACTAAAATAAGTTATGTGCTTGAAATTGGGTAAGATGTATGCATATTATTTCAACACTTGGAAGGCTAAGGTAAGAAGGCCGAGAGTTCAAAGCAAGTCTGGGTTACAAAGACAAACAAACACACAAATGGGGACTAGGGACTAGAAAGGTCTGGCTCTGTTGGTCAAGTGCTAAATTCAACCCTCAGAACCAATGGGAAAACCCAGTTGTGGTGGCCTGTGCTTATAATTCCAGGACTGGGGAGATCTGCACAGAAGGATCCCTGGAATCACTAGCTAACCAGTCTGCTCTCACTGGGGAGCCTAAAAATTTGAAGTGGACAGTGCCCAAGAAACAACACCCAGGGCTGACCCCCAACCCCCAAATCAAAACCCAAAATACCATAAACTCAACTGTGCTGTTCAGCTGATACAGAGCAACTCTGCAGCTGCTCTGCCTCCCATCCCACCCCGGAACAGCACAGGAATCGCCTTAGATTAGCTTTCCCGACTCCGGAGGAACGTACTTGACAACCGGTGCCAGGGGCCCGAAGGTCTCTTCAGTGATGCAGAGCATGTCTGTGGTGACGTTGCTGAGCAGGGTGGGCTCAAAGAAATTTCCCCCACTTTGGTGTCGCTTCCCGCCTGTCACAACTGTGGCCCCTTTGGCAACTGCGTCATTCACGTGCTTCTCTACCTGTGAGATGAGAAGAAAGCCATGATGGAACGCCGGATGAGGACATTTTCCAAATTGTACAATCTCTTAAAATGTTAAATAGCAAAACCTATAATTGTTTTTGTTTCCTATAAAATAGACAAGCAAGGCGGCTCAGCATGTAAGCCTGACAGTCAAGGTTCAATTCCTGGGACCCACATAGCGGAAGGGAGAGAACAGCTCTGGAAAGCCCATGAGCTTTGCCTTCACTGCAAGCAGGGCTAGTTGTGCTTTCTAAGATACACTTGTCCACTTTTACCTGCGCTGAAGGGATGTTTAGATACACCTCCAATACAAAGACATTACTTTCCTATGGCAGATGATGTTCCGTTTCTGAAATATGTCCTTAGCTGATTTCACCACTGAATAAACATCATACTGTGTTTTGATACAAGCCCAGATAGTCTGGCATGCTGCACACCTAGCCTGCATGGTGTGTGTGAAGGCTATATATGGTATAGCCCACTGCTCCAAAGGCAATGATGTGCAGAACAAGTCAAGATCAAATTAAGCCTAATACAAAGGCCGCAATCAAAAGGCATTGCAGGGGATCTGGAGAGATGGCTCAGTGGTTAAGGACACTTACTGCTCTCACAGAGGACCCAAGTTTGGATCCTAGCACCCACACTGAATAGCTTACAACTGCCTGTAACTCCAGCATAAGCAGTACGAGTTCTTAACTGCTAAGTCACGCCTCTGGCTCTCTCATGTTCTGACACTCAAAAAGATTTTTTTTAAAAAATAGGAGAACAAAACATGAAACATATGTGATACAGAAGCAGAGTGGGGACTACCTGGGGGAGGAAAGGGATGAGCAAGAAGGGAACTGGTTGGAGGGTCGTCAGGGAAGGGATAAGAACAAAGTGTAATGAAATACATGCATGAAATGCTGAGATGAACCTTTAATTTTAATGATAACTTAAACAAAATAGCTAAAATCAGGGCTGGTGAGGTGAGTCAGCAGGTAATTAATATGCTTGCTGCCAGTCCTGAGAAGCCGAGTTCGGTCCCTGTGATTCACACTGTGGAAGAGAGGAGGACTCTAGTACTTTGTCCTGTGTTCTCTCTACCTGTGCTGTAGCACACAGGTGGCCGCTCCCCATACTCACCTAAGTAAATAAATGTAATGAAAATGAAGCTAAAGGCACTCGACACTAGGGTAACAAAGAGAAATCTCACCCTGCTAGTCACCCACATTGTGATGTTCAACAAACAATGCCTTCCTAAGTCGCTTCCCTCTGCCATCCCTTACCGGCGGGATGCCTGCGATGCTATGTGCCTTTTTCAGGTGTCTTCATTAGAATTCTTCTGGAAAACCATCAAGAGAAAAGCTTCTTAAGGCAGAAAACTCAGGGAGGGCAGAAGACCTAATGGGGCCAATCCGAAGTTCTCAGGTGGAGCCAGGAACTGCATGCTCAGATACCACAATCCAATCATACACATTGGCAGTGATCAAAATTTCTTTTCTCTTTTCTTTCTTTCTTCCTTCCTTTCTTCTTCCCCTTCTTCTTCTTCTTCTTCTTCTTCTTCTTCTTCTTCTTCTTCTTCTTCTTCTTCTTCTTTTTTGCATTTTCCTATTATTTCTAAAAAAGCTTTGCTGGAGACCTTATGAAAATGTTTTTATTTAACTAAGCTTTGATACTGACATCACAAAATTTCCTTAATGCAGATAATAAGACCAACTCACCTTTTCTACTGCTTTCTCATTAATTAATGGGCCTTGGGTTGTTCCTTCTGTGAATCCGTTACCCACACGCAGGCTTTTCTGCATTGCTTCTGCAAACTTCTTTACGAAGGAATCATAGATACCTCGTTGTACCAAGAATCTGTTTGCGCAAACACAAGTCTAGACAAAAGACAAAACAAATCCATGGGTAGTCTTTCAGAATCGATTGATCTAAGAAATGTAAGACGTAACCCATCCCAAAATGATTCTCATGAGTCCAGCCTTCTATGTTTTTCCCAGATGGGGAATAAATGCACTGAATGAACATATCTGTTCAGTTCTTTCTATATCTACTGCAAACCTAGAGCTAAACATATAAGCAAGAATAAATAGCTGTGTGAACAAAACTCAAATAACTAGAAAACCAGCCATTCAATATACCACTAGAAAGAAAATGGGGTAGAAGAACAGAGTCTCTGATGGTCCTGAGGAGTAGGGATGCAGCCGCAGAGAGCACAGGTTAGAAGGGATGAGGTCAGACAATGACTCATGTTCTCCAGCTCAATCCTTCCAAGTGCTTTGCTGAATCTGTGATTTCAAAAATGGATTCAAGGCCTTTGTTCTGGGGACAGAGAGATGGCTTGGCAGTTATTTGTAGAAGGACCTCCAAGCACCCATGCTGGCCAGTTACTTGGGGTCTATAAGATCTGATGTTTTCTTCTGGCCACACAATTATACACATAATTAATAATAATAATAATAATATAAAAGGACTGAGGATAAAGTTTTGTGGTGGACTGCTTGCCTGATATACATAGGCCATGGTTCTATTCCTAGTACTGCCAAAACCAACAACAACAAGAAAAAAACCACCAAAACAAATTAATAGGGGGCTGGGAAGATGGCTCAGAGGTTAAGAGCATTTGCATAGATCTAGGTTCAGTTCCTGGTACCCACATGGGAGCTCACAACAGTTCCAGGGGGTTCAGATGTCCTCTTCTGGTCTCTGGGGGCACTGGACACATATATAGTGTACACACATACAGACAAGAAAACATTCATACTTACAAAACAAAAATTACTCTTTTTTGAAAGCTCATAAACTTGCAACTTTAGAAAGAGTATTGGCTGAATGTGAACAAAAAAATAAAATCTTTTCTTAAAAGGCCATCTTTCATGTCAGGTTAAATTATTGAGACTCTGGCTTATTATCTGTTCAGTTAGACTTCATATTTTAAAATGATAAAATATAATCTCACTATAGGAAATGTAGCTATCATTGATAGATTTGTTTTCCTTATTGTGTTTTTATAATAGAAAGAAGTATATGTATAATTGTGTCCTGTGAGTTTTTATTGATTTAACACCATTCAGAGCCATAGCTTTGTAGTAGAACTCTGCTGACATTTTGTGTTTGCTTAAAAAAAATTCTAATTCTGTAAAAAACAACAAAAACTATTTAGCTTATGCGAAAGGGAAAATTAATTACCAAAAGTCAAAACAAGGAAGAAAAATAGAATAGTTTGCATCATCGGATTCCCTTTTCACATATAAACTTTTGAGGCTGTTTACCTCAGAAAAGCATTTAAAAAGCTCATTGTGTTTGCTCACAGAATGAGTGCATGAGTTAACAAAAGGCCAGGGAAAGAGGCAAGGCCGTGGTGCTGCTAGGGTCTTTGTAAAACATAATATATGGGGCTACATGGGGCTGGAGAGATGGCTCAGAGGTTGAGCACTGGCTGCTCTTCTAGAGGACCTGAATTCAACTCCCACACCCATATGGTGGTTCCCAACCATCTATAATGAGATCTAGTGCCCTCTACTGGTGGGAAGGCATTCGTGCAGGCAGAACCCTGTATACATAATAAATAAATATATCTTAAAACAAAAACAAAAAACATTCTGCACGACTCACCTGCCCGGCATTCCTAAACTTTGATGCCATTGCCCCTGTGACAGCCTGGTCCACATTGGCACTGTCAAAGACAATGAATGGGGCGAGGCCGCCCAGCTCCATGGAGACACGCTTCACTGAATTTGCTGCATGGTGCAGCAGGATCTGCAGGGGTGCAGCAGGAAGAGAACACTGTGAGCATCCAGATCAACTTAAGAGTGTTACTGTTGGCATAGAAAGTACCATCCTCCCTGATGGCCTAGATGTTCAAAGCCTGGTCACTAGCTGGTGACCCTATTCAGAGGTGATTTCAGAGTTGAATGGCCTGTTCATAGGGAGTGGGGTCTAGCTCAGGAAGGAGGTCACAGGAAAATGTGGTTGGAAGATGTATCTGGCCCTAGACCTTTCCTCTCTCTTTGCTCCCTGGCCATTTTAAGGTGAGCAGCTCTTCTCTATCAATGCCTACTACCATGATGCATCTGCTAAAAGCAATGGAGCCAGCTGGCCATGGGCTGACACCTCCTAACCCACCGGCCAAAGCATCCCTCAACCCATCCCCTCCGCCTTTAAGTTATTTTTTCTTGTGTATTTTGTAACAACAGAAAACTAACATAAGGCTACTAAATTTTATTTTTAAAAAAACAAATTGTTTTTAAAAAATTGTGAAAACAAATTACCCAATTTGTTTTACAAACTTTCTCAATAATGAAAAATTTAAGGTGCACACAAGGTCATGTTGTTTTAGATATCATATATAAGAAAAGGAAGACATAAGAATATATTATTTTATAATTTATAATATTTTATAATCTGTATATTCTTTGAGAATTCTATACATGTATATAATGTATTCTGGAGAACACAAATTTTTTTTTCCATTAGATTTCATTTTAAAAAATACCCATCAGGAAGGTAGTGGGAAACCAAAAGCAGTTATTTACAGAAGGCGAGGAAGGAGTCAGTTACACTGTGAGCTGGGGCAATGCCTACACTGTCTTGAGTTTTGAACAATAGTACTAATTCAAAAATTATATGATGGGCCACAAATGATGGTCCTTTAGTTCCAGCACTTGGGAGGCAGAAACAAGTGGGTCTGTGTGAGTTCAGGGCCAGTCTGGTCAGCCTGGCTATGTAGACATTGTTTCTAATAAAACAAAACAAAAGCATAAAATAGTAATTTCCTACTCTATAAACAGAAAGCGTTAGAACAACACTTGTTTGACTCTGACATCACATACCTTTCCTGTTGCTGTTGAGCCAGTGAAGGAAATTTTGGATACCAATGGATCAGTACACAGTGCCTCTCCTACCTCCTTGGCTTTGGTTCTAGAGCAGGGAATGACATTATAGACCCCTGGAGGGATACCCGCCTGGTTTGCAAGCTTTAAAGAGAAATAGCAAACACACTATAACAAGGATTGAACTGTAAAACAAAACAAACAGAATCAGAAATAAACATGTTTAGTCCAGAATACAATGCAAATGTAATCTTGCCTAGGAACATAATAAAAACATACTGAGGAGAACCAGACATGATGGTGCATGTCTATAACCACAGTTCCTGGGAACTGTATACATACACATATATGTGCTAAGGAATAAACCCACAGTCTCATTCTACTATGCACAACTCTACACTAAACTACACTCCTAGCCCCCTAAATAAATACATATAGATTATCTTCCTTAGGTCTCTAAATACAGTATCTTAGATAAGAGTTTTAGCGCCACCTCCTGTTTAGTCCACCACAAAACCTGTTTTTTTGTTTGTTTTGTTTTGTTTTTCATGAAGATTCTGAGACTAGACATGTCAAGGACTTTTTGACTGCCAGTACAACTCCAGGGTGGAGTGTGGAAAGGGTGTTTAGAAAGAACTCACCGGAGCTGATTAGGGGCATAGCTACTTGCTAGTTCCTCGTGGGGCAGAAAGAGAGGCATGGACAGGAGGAATTCAGCAGAGGTGAGGGCAGGGAGTGGGGAGGCGGGAGTGTGGGGGTGGGGTGGTAGGGTGTGTGTGGCCCTGACCCCAGCCACCTGACCTGGGAACCTGGGCCATTCCATGGCAGGACTCTGGATCAGGTCTGTCCTGAATTTGTTGTATTTCTGACCCAGAGTCTCCATTTGTAGCTCTCACTGACCTTAAACTGGTCTCTCCAGTGCTGAGATTACTGGAGTAGTTTGCAAGGTTTTTAATCTCACTAGTCTCATAAAAACAATAACCATGAACAAATAAAAATAAAACCAACCAGCAATAGGGTAGCAACCCCAACTATCAGGACATTGTTTACAAGACCAGGGAACCAAGTATTTTTACACCACAAATTACAAGTGGGTGGAGGTACCACCTCCAAAGATAAGACCTGTGTGAGGAGGGAGGGTGAGGGATGGTTCTGGATAGACCCAAAGGTGCTCAAGGGACCACAAGGCACAGGCAGGCCCCCTGAGACACGGAGATGTGCTTGAATCAGTCGGAATAATTAGAGATGTAATGAGAGACTGCAATAAAAAAAAAAAAAATGAGAGTAAAAAAATCCAGAAATGACGGCCAAGCTCTAAGACCATGAGAAAGAATAAATGTAACTCATAAAACCTTGCTTTATCTGCTTTCTGTCAGGGTGCTGACACTAGGAAGTGTGTGTGTGTGGCGGCTAATTGCTTTGAATTTGAGATAGAACCTTCCTAGGTAGTCCAGGCTGACATGGATCCTTCTGCCTTGGCTCCCTAGTGCAGGGGCGTCAGGCGTGGTGGTTTAGCTGCAGGTCTTTCAGTCATGGAGGCTTGCTCCCAGTGATGACTGATTTTCATGGTTGGTGTGACCACATACAGAAGAGGGAGGTTCCACTGAGCACAGAGACATGCTCTGGCTGTGGTCTTCTGGCCTTGGACTGAATCAGTGAGGCAAAGGAGGAAGCCTGCTGAGCAATAGCATTCCTCTCGCTTTGCCTCACAGCTGCCAACACAGTTCAAGCAGCCATCACATGCTCCTGCTGATAGGACTTCTGAGTTATGATGGACTGCATCCCCCAAGCCACAAGCCACTTTCCAAGCTTTTGTCAGACATTTGGTCACAGCAAGGAGAAAGGAGAAAGGGAGCTGGAACACTTCCATAGGGCATGAGGAACCAAGTCTTCCCATTTCCTCTTGCTCCCTGGCTGTGAGGTAGGCAGTTTGCCTTGTCACGCTTCTCCTACCGTGATGCCTTACCACAGGGACAGAGGAACAGGGATCATGGACTGGAATGTCCAACACCTAGGAATGAAACAGACCTTTTCTCTTCATAATCTATTACCTCAGGCATTTTGTTATAGTGACAGAAAGATGACCAACACCAAAGGTTCAAGAACCAAATGGCAGGAGAGGTATCAACCTAGAACTGGTGGTGTGCAAACCACTGCTCCTTCCTGAATTAAGTCTGGACAAGGAGGGAGCGCAAATATGTAGTGGCTACAGCCCTGGACACTTAGACTCAGAACTGTTTTCTTACTGTTATTGGTAATTGTTTCTGTGGTACTGGGAATTGAACCCAGGACCCTATGCATCCTAAGCAAGTACCCTACCACTAAGCTATAACTCCAGCTATGGTTTTTACATCTTACTTTGGGACAGGGCCATTACTAATTGCTTTTCTTCTTGTTACCAAATCCTGACAAGAAGCAGTTTGAAGGTGGTAGGTGTATCTTAGCTATGCTTATCTAAACTGAGATGCAGTCCATCATGGCAGGGAGGACACAGATGTAGGAGTGTGACTAACACTGTGTCCACAGAGACAGAGAGCAGCAGACCGGAAGTGGGGTCAGGCTAGAAAACCTTGTGGACCATACCCAATGAGTGCTAGAGTTTGGGAGGTGCCATAGACCCCTGCAGTAAACCTGTGTTTACTCTGTGACATGTGAAGCCATCTGAGAGGTTTACTCAGAAAAGTAAAAAGATTCAAAATGAATAAAGACTGATCTAGGATCAGAAGTAGTGAAGAAGAAAGCTTGGGGCTCAGTGGTTCAAAGCACTGAGGACCCAGATTAGGTTCTCAGCACCCATGGTGGGGGTGGGGGTGGGGAGCAAGCATTTGTAACTCCAGCTCTGGGGTTGCCAACACCCTCTTCCAGTCTCTGTGGGCACTGCACAAACATAACACACACAGAGAACACAAACATAGACATAAATAAAAATAAATCTTAAAAATAAAGGGGGGGCACTGGATGGTGGTAGCACATGCCTTTAATCCTAGCAGAGGCAAGAGAATCTCTGAGTTCGAGGCTAGCCTGCTCTATAGAGCAAGTTCTAGGACGCCAGGGCTACATAGAGAAACCCCGTGTAAAAAACAAAACAAAACAAAACAAAACAAAACAAAACAAAACCCCAATAAATAAATACATAAAATAAAATTAAATTAAAAAAATTTCAAAGTAAAAGAAAGCTTCTAAATGTGAGAAACATCCACATTTTGAGTACAAATGAAAAATGGTGATGGATCAGTATCACTTTTAGGGTATCAAAATGTGACCAACAGGAGTCTGAAAAATCTCCTTTTTTCTTTTCCATTAAAGAAAGAAGTCTCTGATATAGAACAGCTGCCGGTGAACCAGGACATAGCAGGAGACAAAGGTGAAAAGAAAATTTCAAAACTGTTTTTTCTTGTCCCTGAGAAGCTTCCACCTGGGCACTGGTTGGTACTGCACAGAAAGAAACTCACCTGCGCCAAGGCCAGGGCGGAGTAGGGTGTGTCTTCGGCAGGTTTAACCACTACAGTGCAGCCGGCTGCCAGGGCTGCCCCCACTTTCCGGGTGATCATGGCACTAGGAAAATTCCACTGGAAGAACAGGGGAGGGATGTGAGTGTGGGGACTGCCTCGGGATCCAATATAAGGCACAGGGAGCCAGTCATGGTTCCATTGCATAACTGAATGGCGAACCTGTTTGCTGCTGTGCAGGTGAGCTCTCTGAACACCTGGCCCCGATCAGTTTGCAGGACTCAGAAGGTCACAGAAGCAGGACACAGTCTTGGAGACTGATACAGTACAAAACTATCTAGATCAATGTGTTCCACAAGGGCCATATTTTGTAGGATGTATAGTTTCTGTTACAACTTTGCATCTCTGCAGTTGCCTCATAAAAGCTGACTCATAAATGGACGCCATGTGTATGAATAAAACTTTATTTATAAACTTGGGGGCTGAGCTGGATTTGGTCTGAGACTCTATGTAAAATACTGGTGATGTGACTTTGAAATTGGTGATGACTTACTTCCTTTCACACACATATTTATAGGGAATAGATATCTGTGGATCTATAATTTCACTTATTTATATGTATGTGTGTATGTGCTGAGGAAGCCAGAAAAAAACACTGGATTCCCTGGGGCTGGAGTGACAGGCAGTTGTGAGCCTCTGATATGGGTGCTGGGAACTAAACTCAGATCTTCTGGAAGAGCAGTCAGTGCTCCTAATTGCTGAGCATCTCTCCAGCCCACAGTAACTTATTTTAACAAACTCTCGAATAGTGCATGTTCTGTCTTGGTATTGTTCTACGTACTTTGAAATTTCAATGAGCTAAAATGATATCTCATGAGATCATTGTTATTATTGTCCCCATTTACAGATTTGGGAGAAACTGAGGCATCACAGTTAAATAGCTTGCTTGAGATCACATGATCAGCGATAGTGAACTTCAGGCCAGGCTTCATCAGTCCAGGTAGCAAGGAGGACTCTATCTAAAACTGTCCTGAACAAAGGAGGCCCGCAGCCTTGGAACCAAATGGGAAACTCTGGAGAGAAATTAATACCAATCTGGTGTCCACCATGTACTGCAAACTCACCTGGACATCTTAATTCACAATCCCCAGAACCAGGCCCTGTGCCTGCCCACAGAAGCACAAATATTTTGCTATTCATGATAATCACAAAGTACACATATTTCTTTAATAATGGTACAAATAGAAAAGAGAAAATGTATCATTTGAAGTACATTAAAAATGACAACATTTCAAAGGTCTTTTCAGAAGAGCTAGTTAATACGAGGATGACGTCTCTACAAAAAGTCAGAAAATCCTCAGCAGGTCATCCTGCTTCTGAAGGCACCAGAAAGCATGCACTTACACTTATGCCCCTGCATCTGACTGTCCCAGAGAATGTGGAAACATACCTCTCCATCCAGGAAAGAAATCAGGAAACCCAGGACAGGTGACAAATCTAGCAAGAAGGCTTCACCTGTTCATCAGGGAGATGGTGTTTCCCACCACCCTACCCGGGCATCCACCTGGATGGTGCTGGTCTTGCTACATACCGGTGTGATGACTGCAGCCACACCAATGGGCTGCTTGAGAACCAGTCCCCGTTTATCCTTGGCAGAGGTATAGATGACGTCTCCATAAATACGACGAGCTTCCTCTGAGAACCATTCTAGGAAAAGGGCTGAATACAGAATTTCTCCCTGGGCCTCTTTCAGTGGCTTTCCCTAAATCAAACCAGAAAAAGATCATGTGCATTGTCTTCTAATTAAAGGGGGAAAAAAAGGGCAGCTCTGTGTTTCTAAGTTGTTCAGAGCTGCAAGAAGAAGAGAAAACAATTCCTATTGCAAAGCTCAGAAGCCGCTGAGAAGTGACTAACTTTGGTGCAAGTCTTAGGGACTGGAATGAGGGAAGTTGGAAGAGTCAGCAGCATATGTTCACAATGGAGCAGACAGAGCACTGCATATTCTAAGGCTTCCCAAATACTAACTTGTGCTCCGAAATCTCTTATTCTGTGAACAAACTAATGGCACACTTTACAAACTTAAAAACAAAGAGAAAATAAAAACAGGCTGATAGAAGAAAATAACTGGATCACAGCAACTTAAGTAACTACATAAGATAAGGCCAATCAAATTTCCAACCCTGGGGCCCAGAAGTCCCCATGGACAGCTGAGGAGACACAAGCAGTTAATGGCTGCTGGGAGAGGGGGAGAAATTTTTATCTGAAGGGGTGGCCACTTGTAGGTTGCTCATATTCCAGTGTGTGGCCTCATACCCATGGCTAGCACTAGTTGGACCAAGGTTACCAAAAGTAAGATTTAGAGGACATGGAATTGGGAATGGGCATGTTGAAAGGGTACAAGGGGGGTTGGGGTGGGAGAAGACAGAGACTGACACAAATAATTTTAATATATTTCCTTATATGAAACTCTCAACAAATAAGCAATATTATACTTAAAAAAGGAAAAAATTGGCTTAGTGGTTAAGAGCACTGGCTATTCTTCCAGAGGACCTGGGTTCAATTCCCAGAACCCACATAGTAGCATACAACCATCTGTAACTCTAGTTTCAGGAGATTCAATGCCCTATTCTGGCCTCATTTGTACTCATATATGTACATATACATATATACATGAATAAATAATAGCATAGATCTTAAAAATTAAAAGACTAGAATGATTTAAAGAATCATTGTTCATATAGCTTCAAATAAATATTTTCTAAATATTTCTTTCTGTTATTTTTAATTGTGTGTATCTGTGGGGCTGTGTATGAACATGAGTGCAGGTGCCCACAGAGGTCTGCGGCATTGGATCCCCCAGAGCTGGAGTTACAGGCAGTTGTGAGCTGCCTGATATGAGTCTGGGAAACTGAATTTGGGTCCTCTGCAAGAGTAGTGCATAGTCTCAATTGCAGAGCCATTTCCCCAGCACCCCTGCCCACCCCATCTATTTTTTGGAAATTAGCAACAAATGTACTAGAGCACATAATCTCAGCAAATATGTTTTCTGAGCGCCATGATGACTTGGTCCCTTTGTCATCAAAGGATCGCATGTTCTTAAGCTACAGGACAATAATCAAGGGAAGCCAGGTGCTTTCACAAGCTCTGGTCTAACCACTCCAGGACTCTTCCTCATGGCAGCATGCTAGTGAACTCACGCTCTCAGCTGTAATGATCTTGGCAAGGTCGTCCTTATTTTGCATCATTAAGTCATACCATTTACGAAGTAATGAACTCCTCTCCTAGAACAGAAATGAAACAGAAGCAATGAACTTGGAAGTGAAAGAAAGGTGACTCAGCAACCTTCACCCTCCTAAAGCACCAGCCACGAGTGCAGCCTCAAGGTTAGTGGAACAGTTCACTCTAAGAGTTAACTTCACCAGGCTGTGGGATGTCTCAATAGCTGGGAAAATATTTTTGAGTTTGTCTGTGGGTGCTTTTCCCAGAAGAGAGTGAGCATCTGTCAGGGAAAGGTATTGACAGAAAGGGACAAATTGGAGCAGGTTATAATGACACACATGAATGAAGAAGCCACCATAAAAACCAAGGCATAAGTTGAGGCAGGAGGATTTCTTGAATTCAGAATTTTGAGGCAAGCTTATATCATTTCAATGGTGAACATATATATCCAAGGATGATGTCGTTCCAAAAGTAAGATGTGGTGTGGGTGTGGTGGCCCATGTCTCTAGTTCCAGTACTTAGAAGGTACAGGATCTCTGTGAGTTCAAGACCAGCTTAGTCTACATTGTGGGCTTCAGGGCAGCCAGGAATACATAGTGTATGGGAGGAAGTGTGTGTGTGTTTGTATGTGTGTGTGTACACGCTTGCATGCACATGTTCTTTCAGGCACAGACACAAAAACACATCCAGAAAACACAATCTGAATAAATACAGGGGAAAAGCCATCTATAAATCATGTAGAAAGATTTGGAATAAATCCTGCCCTCACAGTCTTCAGAAGGAACACTTTGGTTTTATTAGACTTTAGCTCTAAGACAGGACATTTTTGTTTGCTAATCTTAGCAGTTGGCAGCATTTTGTTATAACATCTGTAGAATGCTAAAGGAGACCTCCCATTTATGATGAAGTTATGTTCTAATAACCCACCAGTAGTCAACAACAGCCCAATAAGTGTCTTCCGATACAAGTGACCCAGCTCAACAACACAGCAAAGGTCAAGAACTGACTGCTTGCTTCCTCCCATAGCATCTCATCTGGAAGCCGTGGCTTGTTGCTGTGGCCTAGTATCAAGGGAGACCCACTGCACATGGCTAGCTCAAGCAAAGATCTAAAGCCTCAATCCCACTGAGAATGCACTGCTCTTAAACTGTGGAAAAATCCTAACCTAATAATTCGAAGGCTGCCTGTTCACCCTAACTACAGGGCTGTGTGGAGAAGCAAAACTCAAATGGAGTTTCAGGGAGGCAGAAGACAGGATGGCCACATGTGGCCTCCACCCCAGATCCTTCACATATCCACCTCACAGGATCTTCAAAAGACTAAACACACCACTTAGGAAGCACTGGGAACAGTACTCAGCCTTTAGTTATCCCTAAACTTGTGACAGCTACCTGAGATGGCAAAGGGACTTTGCTAATGTGATCAGACCCATTGCCAGGTGGGCGCAGTGGAACCACAGGAGTGAGGGCAACAGGACAGCGTGCCAGAGCCGGAAGATCTGATGCAATGGGAAACCAAAGGTCAGAGAGACAACAGGCCATAGGCCAAGGCATATGGGAAATTTCTAGAACCTGGAAAAGACAGGGGAGCGAATTGTGCCCTAGAGCTTTTAGGAGGAACAAAAATGTGCCAACCCACTTTAGACCTTGACTTTTAAAACTATGAGGGAAAGCTCACATTTGCCAAAAGTAACTAAGCTTGTGATTTTTTTTGCAGCAATCTAGGAAACTAGTGCATTAGCATTTGAGGTTGTTAATAAATATCAGGAAGGCTGTGGACCTTTTAATAGGTCCAGCATGGCTGGAAGAAGTGGGTCACCGGGAGAGGAAGGGGCTTGAGAATTATTGCAAGGTCGCATTTCCGGTGCTGTTCTCTGCTTCCTGATCTAGTGGCCTCAGGTGGAGACGCACCCTGCGGTCTGGCCACCATGGAGTGTGTCACCATACCTTTCCCACCATAATGACCCAAATCCCCCTGAACGGTGAGTCACATTCAAGTCTTCCTCCCTTAATGTTTCTGTCATGGATTTTGTCACCCGGAAAATTAATACATCCTCTAGTTTACAAGGAAGAAAAAGGTCGTAAACACATGAAAGGAAAGACACGAGGCTGATGACAAGGTGTGTAGACCAGTTTTGCTGCTTCAGAGAAGGGCGGGTAATGGAAGGCTGGGTGACTGACAGGCCCAGAGGCAGAAGTTACACACGAGATAGACTTCCAAGAACACGTTGACTGAGATGGTGGGAGGTGAGTAGGCTTTGGGAAGGGGCATGATTTCAGACTTGGAGAGGCAGGCAGTACAGGCTCAGGGGGACAAGGAGGGCCAGTCTCTTTTCTGCTTCCTACAGGGAATCTGCAGAACTTCTTCCTCAGTAATATCCAGTACCTGGGAACAGCTTCTTCAAAAATGAAGTTCCCCTAAGAAGTCCCAGACTTCTGTAACCTTGGAGCTGAAACACGTTGACATTTGAAGGACTGAGGCCTTGAGGATGGGGGCTATGGCTGGATGACAGGATGATGCTGCCAATTCAGAGGGGCCCCAACACCAGGCAGTTGGTTGCCAAATTGCCATTAGGACTAGAAAAGTCCCTTGCACCCCTGCACTGTGATACCGTGAAGCATTGTGAGTCTGTGAAATGATGTTAGGGAGTCCGGGGATCAGGTCTGCCCCTATTCCTCTTCTATCCAAGGCATATGGGAAACTTCTAGAATCTGGAAAAGACAGGGAGCAAATTGTGCCCTAGAGCTTCTAAGAGGAACAAAAATGTGCCAACCCACTGTAGGCCTTTGACTCTGAGTGTTTTAAAGCAGCTGAGTGCACAGGCATCACCTGCGCATGTGACTCTAACATTCGCCCCTCAGTCTAGGCTCACTTCCAAACTCTAGCGCATCTATCTAGACCCCTACCTCGGGGTCTATTGGACAGTTCATCAGCTCAGGGCCAACAAGGGTCCTGAACTGAGCTCTGACATCTCACCCAGCACTGCTCCACTAACATCCTTCCCCAGCAGTGCGTGGTCACATTGTCCTTAATAGTTGTTCAGGTTAAAATTGTTTGGGTCTAATTGATTTCTTTCTCACACATCCCTTCATAATACATCAGTGAACAGTCAGCACTACCGTAAACCACTCCTCTATGGGGCAATTTGACACTAACTCTGCCTAGTTTGAGCCATCATGCCCTCCCACCTAAGTCAAGCAATGCCCTAACATTAGTGTGTGTCCCTAACTCTCCAATCCCAGGTTCCTGTGCTGGAGGCTTAGTCTTCAGTGCAGTGCCGATAAAAAGAAACAACTACTCAGTGCTTTGAATGTCCTTAGAAGGGACACAAGTTAGATATGCCTTAAATATTTGGTTATCAGCATTATTAAAGGGCACATATGTGCCACATCGCACATGTGGAGGACAGAGGAAAATTCGGTGGCGTTGGTTCTCCCCTTCTATGTCTATGTGAATTCTGGAGAACTGAACTCTTATCACCAGATATGGTCAGCAACTGCCTTTACCTACTGAGCTATCTTGATGGGCCTGGAGTTAGTGTTTCCGAAAGTGAGTTGCTATAAAAGGGAGCTCTACTGCCGAATCTCTGTCTCCATATTTTTGTCCCAAGATAAGATCAGGCATGCTCCTACTATGATGTTATCCATTATTAGGGTCTTTGCCAGAGGCCAAATTCATGAGGACACACTGATCTGATATTGGACTTGTGTGTGTGTATCCATTTTATTAATTCTTTGAGGATTTCATACAGTATATTTTGATCATATTGTCCCAGAACACTGAACTTTAAGTTCTTTTTTTGTTTCTTGACTTATCAAGTCCAGTTTGTGTTTGCCATGTATTCTTGGACGTGTGGCCTTCACTGGAGTAGGGCTGATTCAACAGGGTTAAAACTCTCAAAGAGGGGCTGGAGAGATGGCTCAGCGGTTAAGAGCACTGACTGCTTTTCCAGAGGACCAGGGTTCAATTCCCAGCACCCACATGGCAGCTCACAACTGTCTGTAGTTCCAGTTCCCAGTTCCAGACAAACACCAAGGCAAATAAATAAATAAAGTTTAAAAAAAAAAAAACAAAACTCTCAAAGAAAACCAACCCCTCTCCATGCACCTATCAACTGCAATAGCTTCATGGTTTGGGATGGGTAGGAAAGTCCCATCTCCCCTCTGGGCTGGGATTTGGTCTAGCTGAAGCTTGCACTGGACTTGTGTATGTACTCACAATTGCTCTCCGTTTGTATGGGTAGCTGTCCTGCTGTGTCTGAGAGACACTGTTTCCTTGGATTCATCCTCCAGCTACAGCTTTTACAGTTTTTCTCCTCCCTCTCCTGAAATGACCCCTGAACTTTGGGAGGAGAGGGATGCAACATATGGGAACACTATCTAGATGTCCCAGTTAGCATTCCACAGTCTTTCATTCTCTGTGCCTTGGCCACTTGTTGGTTTCTGTGTTAATCACTGAAAATCTACTGAAAATAGAAGCTTCTCTGATTAGAGATGAAAGACACATTAATCTATGGGTAGTAACATTGAGTCATTAGGAATCAGTTTAATACTATTTAGTAGAATAACATTTAGTTCATTTAGCAGAATAACAGAAGTAAGTTCTCCCAGAAATTCTTGGCCTGACAATGGTGCCAAGTATGGGTCTCATCTTGTAGAGTGGGTCTTAAATTCAACCAGAAAATGGATGGCTATGCCCATGATACTCATGCTACTACTTGTACATGGGCATGCTTTGCCAGGCAAGTTGTTATTGTAGCTTATAGGGATGACAGCTGGGTAAGATTGATAATTACTTTTCTCCTCTGGCAATATGTCATCTTGGGATTTCTACTGTTATGCTAAAACTGTATGATCAAAAACAACATGGGGAGGAAAGGGTTTGTTTCATCTTATAGTCCATCATCAAAGAAAGTTAGGGCATGAACTTGAGGTAGAAACCTAAATACAGGAGCTGATGCAGGGGCCATTGAGGAGTGCTGCTAATTGGCTTGTTCCTTATGGTTTGCTCAGCCTCCGTTTATATATTCTAGAACTACATGCCCGGGGGGAACCTACACTGGGTTAGGCCTTTCTACATCAATCATAAAATGCCCTACATGCCAGTCATATGGAGGTATTTCTTGAGTAAGATTTCTTCTTCCCAGATGACCCACCTTGTGTCAGGTTGACATAAAATTGTCCAGCGAAATGGACGGCTTGTCAGCTTCACACACAAACACACCACTTAACACACCCCCTCTTTCCTGCTGTTCTCTAGATATCATGTTAATATCACAAAGTAAAACATTTCTACTTTTAAAAGCTGCACAATTTTTAGAAATTCAACACTTTAAAAGTTCAGTTTCTCTAAAACATTAAAACTCTCTCTAAAATATCCAAAATCTCTCTGAAATACCCAAAGTCTCTCTAAGTACTCAAAATCTTTGTAAAATTTTAGAGTCTCTTAACTGTAACCTCCTGTACAACCAAAATTAAGTTTAATACTTCTAATCACAGGAGGGAGGAACCAGGCACCGCTACAATCAGATGAGAGCAAAATCAGCTGTGTAAAGCTCAGCGTCACACATCTGGAGCTCACCATCTTGGGCCTGGTGTGGCACTTCTCCAGCCCCACCATCCACAACACTCATAGCCTATCTCACACTCAGGTTGGCTCCATTCCACAGCTGCCATCCTTGGTGGCCATCCCATCATCATATTGGCATCTCCAAAATGCTGAGTTGTTCTGATGCAAATAAGCTGCACCTTCACCAATAGCCCTCCTGGGCTCTCTTTGGGGCTCTGACCCTGCCATGTGGTGTCAAGCCTCAACTTCTATTCCAGACCCTTTCAATCCTGGGGCTTCTACTGCTACTAAAACTGCACCTTCACTCATGGCTCTCCTAGCCTTTCTTCAGGGACTCCATAAAACCAGTCTGGAATATCGAAGAACAGATCCATCCACAGTCAATCGGGGAGTGTCAGAGAGTGGTAACTCATGCCTTTAATCCTATAAACCCAGACACAGATCTTTCTGTGTTTCTGTGAGTTTGGCCTAACTACCAAACAGTAGTAACTCATACCTATAATCTTAACCTGGATGTGAAACATCTGGGCCAAGAAGGTATTTAAGGCAGGCGTAGGAAGACAGATGATGTAGTAGAAGCAATGAGAAGTGAGGCTGGAAGCTGGAAGATAGCTGGGTGAGATTTGACTGTAGTCTGTTGCTTCTCTCTGATATTCAAGTTTTTTCCTGATATCTGGCTCTGAGTTTCATTTAATACAACCAGAATTTGTGCAACAATCCCTCCCAAACAGCGTCAAGCCTCAGCTTCTCTCAATGATCCCTCACACCTTCAAAGCCAGTATCACCTGGGTAAGTCTCATACATTACCAAAGTTGGCTTCCAGCATGAGATGCAGCCCCATCTAATTCTGGACCACAGTCTTTGTGTGCTGACCCTGAGGAAATACAGATTTCATCTCACTGTTGCTTCTTCTTCCTCCTCCTCCTCCCTCAGTTTTTCAAGACAGAGTTTCTTCCTGTGGCCTTGGCTGTCTTGGCACTGGCTCTATAGAGCTTCAAACTCACAGAGATCCACCTGCTTCTTCATCCAAGACTAAAGCTGTGCGCCACCACACCTGGCTTGCTGGGCTCTTTTTAATCACCACTAATCTCTCTGCTCCTGCTGACCAGCATTGATTGCCCCAGCAAAGCAAAAGTTTGCTGTAGTAGCTCTTAATTCAAAATATCACACAAAAGGCTTTGACAGAGTCCTTAAGGGACTCTGAAACTTTCCCCTGCAATTTCCTAAGCCAGCCTTCCATCATCTGCATTGCTCTCAATACTATTTTCCAAACTCCTACAGAAGAGCCCAATGAGCTTTGAGCACTCAATAGCTTTTCCAGTACAAAGGTCCAGCAGCACCATAGTCCTCCCCCAAACACACGGTCAGGTCTGTCAGAGCAGTATCTATCTCTGGTACCAACTCTGTCTTAGGGTTTCTATTGCTGTTTTAAAACACCAAGGCCAAAAGCAGCTTGGGGAAGAAAGTGTTTATTTCCTCCTACACATCTGCATCACAGTCAGCCATCAAAGGAAGTAAGGGCAAGAACTGGAGGCAGGAACCTGGAAGCAGGAACTGATGCAGAGACCACGGAGGAGTGCTGCTGACTAGCTTGCTCCTCATGGCTTGCTCAACCTACTTTCTTATATACCCAAGAACTGCCACTTATAATTTCCCATCAATTAAGAAAATGCCCTACAGGCTCACCTATAGGTCAATCATATTCTTATTAAGATTCCCTTTTCCCAAATGACCCTACTTGTGTTAAGCTGACAAAAAGTCCATCAGCAAACATATATAACACTGCCCAGTGCTATGACAGATATAGCCAGTAGAGATGAAGCTTCTAGGTCAGGACTAGCTGGATACCTCCATGTTTTATGCCTCCAACAGATGGTATCTTCAGCAATGGGTCTACCATCAGTTTCTAGGAGGTAACCAATATAACCAATAGCACCAGCAACAGCCTTTAATGACACTAAAATCCTCTTTTTAATAAAGGTTGGAAACTTATCTTCTACTATAGAAACTTCTATAGTCAAATGGACAGATATATAAATAGACAGACAGATAGACAGGTAAATAGATGGACTGGTTGACTGACTTAAAATGAAGTTTCTAACAAGATGGCAATGCCCTTCCTAGGTACCACATGCTAACAAAGAGCCCAGTGCCAAGAATGGGTTACATCTTTTGGAATTATTAGTCACTGAGGCCCTATAGACCTCCAGACAGAACAGGCTGTTACTGAGCTCAGATTTTTCTACCAGCTAAATCCATAGGAAAGGCAAAATAATTTTTCTTATAAAGTTAACCTGCCTCAGGAATTTCCTTATTAACACAAACAAACAGTGTCTACAGGGTCAAGAGGCCTCAGAAGGAACCATGCCTGCCACCATCTTGACCTCTGTTTTACAGTTTCTATCGTTGCAACAAACCACCATGACCAAAAAAGCAAGTTGGGGAGGAAAGGGTTTATTTGGCTTACACTTCCACCTTATTGTTCATCATTGAAGGAAGCCCAGACAGGAACTCAAACAGGGCAGGAACCTGGAGGCAGGAGCTAATGCAGAGCCATGGAGGGACACTGTTTATGGGCTTGTTTCCCATGGCTTGCTCAGCGTGCTTTCTTACAGAATCCAAGCTTACCAGCCCAGGCATGGTCCCACCCACCATGGGCTGCCCCCCCCCCACTGATCACTAACTAAGGAAATGCCTTTCAGACTTGCCTATGACTTGATCTTGTGGAGGCATTTTCTTAATTGAAGCTTCCTCCTTTCAGATGACTTTAGCTGTGTCAAGTTGACATACGCTAACCAGCACATCCTCTGACTTCCAGCCTCCATAATTGCAGGAAGACACAATTCTGTTAATTCAGCCATCCAAACAGTACTTTGCTTGCAGTTTGGATCCCCAAAATGCACACATCACATGAGCTTTATAAGGCCCTAAATCTTTTTTTATAAATATTTATTTACCTTTGTTTTATGTATATGAGCATTTGCCTGCATGCATGTACGTGCACCTTTTAAGTACCTGCAATCCCCTGGAACTGAAGTTACCGACTGTTAAAGTCACCATGGGAGGGCTGAGAATTGAACCCAGAAATTCTGCAACAACAAGTGTGTTTGGCTGAACCATATCTCCAGTTCCCCCTGCCCAACCGTTTTTTCTTTGACTCAGCATTCCAAGCACCCTCAGAAGTGTGTGACGTATTAGGTGCTTAGTAACTATCAGCTGGGTGGGTGAATGTTAGGATTCTGGTGCTTGTACCCCTATCACTAGGCCCCTATCTTCAGAGAGGCTGTGAATGATAGGACAGCCATGATTTCTTAGAGTTGACTGCAGGTTTAATATTATAAGTGAAGGAGAAAGAATATTTCTAGTTTTCTGTCTTACCTACATCTGTCTCCAATGTCCACCCATCTCTGTTAAGTGGCAGCCCTTGCCCAATAAGACGGAAAATCAGAGAATGCACCTGGATTTTCCCTTCCCTGAACAAAATTCACACAGCCTTTCTCAGTGTTCTTAACACAACTCCTACACATACAGCCTACACATACAGATATACAGCCCCTACACACAGCTCCCATACACAATGCTCCCTCTCCTTCCCTCTTCTGTGTGCGTGCTCACTGCTTGCACACGTGTACACACATACACACACACACACACACACACACACACACACACACACACACACACACACAC
>PVIH01003782.1:0-61912 GCA_004025045.1 Sigmodon hispidus
AGGAACATCATTCACGGCAGTGATTCAGTGCAAAGTGCAGAGAAAGAGATCAATCTATGGTTTAAACCTGAAGAACTGGTTGACTACAAGTCTTGTGCTTATGACTGGGTATATGAGTAGAGGTGCATAACTCTAGGTCCTTTTCAGCATTACTAATGGACCCATGGATACAGCTCTTCATTCCACAGAATGAATGGATCATCTTTTCTAAAACAATAAAGACTCTGGAGTTAGATGCAGTGTCCTGTGCTCATTTGCTGGAACCAAAAGTGATTGTCCCATGACTATGATGGCATTATATAAAGCTGTTTTATTTACTGTGAAGAATAATCTGAATCTTCTCAGAAATAAGTTGAGGGAAGGTGCTAGTGTGACTGCATTAGGTAATAGAGAAATGTGTTTCTATAAGGAGTGTGTGAAATGCAGTGATTAGTGACAGTGAAACAAGTGGGCCAGATTATACCCGCTTAGGACAAAGTTTCAAGGTAAAAGGTTACCACTGGATTGAAGGGTTAAAGAGCAATCAATGTAGTTTGCAGCCTGAAGCGTGCACACGGGTCAGAAGCTGGGTGTCTGACTGCCTAGGACTAGATTTATGGATTTTGTGAGCTACCATATGGGTGCCGGATACTAAGCCAGGGTATTCTACAAAATCAGCAAGTGCTCTGAATCATTGACCACCTCTTCCTGTAATATGTTCCCCTGTGATGGGATGTGTGTGTACTGGTGTGGGTGACCTCAAAATGGAGATAAGGGTGGTTCAGAGTTGCCCAGTTTGGGTAATAACTTTTGGGTTCTCTGGAAGAGCAGTGTGTTTTTAATTGCTGAACCATCTCTCCAGCCCCTGAGGTAAGATTTCCTTTTTGCTCATCACCCACTCACATGGGATATTTAGTGTATTCTTGGGAGGCTAAGCACACTAAGTAGTTCCATTTTTTTTAAAAATTTATTATTTATTTATTTGTTTGCCTTGGTGTTTGCCTGGAACTGGAACTACAGACAGTTGTTAGCTGCCATGTGGGTGCTGGGAATCGAACCCGGGTCCTCTGGAAGAGCAGACGGTGCTCTTAACCGCTGAGCCATCTCTCCAGCCCAGTAGTTCCATTTTTAAGGCTAATCTTCCTGTGCCAGTTGACTTGAGAAAACTGATAAAGCCTGAGGTTGGTGGCTCACATTTGTAATCTTGATGCTCAGGATGCTCAGGCAGGAGAGCTGTGATCTGAGACCAACCTGGGGTAACTGGGACCTTAGCTCAAAACAGGAGAAAAGTTGGTAAGAACCGTCACTCCTAGCAAAGACAATATGCTTTTTTGAGACAGTTTGTAACATGGTTGTCCTAGAATTAGTTCTGTAGACCTAATTCTGTAGGCCAACAGATCTGCCTACCTTTCCTCACCCCTTCCCCCCGCAATGTTGGGTTTTAAGGCCCACTACTGACAACGATGTACATCTTGTCTCTGCCTGTCTGCATATAGACACTACTAATTCCTTTGATGGATGGTGTCTATGCTGAGAGGATGGAGAAGATCCAGGACACCCTAAAAGGAGGAAGGTGATAGGATCTAAAGGTTGAGTTGTCACCAGTGGCCAAACATGACCAACCATGTCTAGGTAATGACATCCAGAGTAAGTCCAAAGGACAGGGTTAGGGTAGCATTCACATTATTCCTGTTATATGTTTTACCTTCTATCTTGTATCCTTTGTCTTTTGTGATATTAAGTAATCAAATTCATTGCCTCTCTACAGTGTCAGCCTCCTGTCTCTTAAAATAACAACAACAAATAATATATCTTACAGGAGTGAAAGAACTGTTTTTCTCCTTTCACCATGTGGATCTAGGGGACTCAACAGGTTGTTAGACTAGATGGCAAGTACCTTTACCTGCTCAGGCAGCTTGCTGAGATACCCAGCTGATAATCTACTGGAATTCTACTTGGTTTGGGGAGAAACAAAACAGCTCCCCAAAAGTACACAATCTACTTCAAGTGGGGCTGGGACATGTTTCTGGCAAAATATTTGCCTAGTGTATCTGAGTCCCTGAGTTAGATTCCCAGCACTTGACATAAACAGTCACCCAGAGTATGGACCATAAAACACAATGTTCTAATGAAGTTCTGGACTATATGTCTTCACAAATGATACACTTACCTTTGTTCCTACTCTGAGTTGTGGCCTTTTACAGCCGAGGTGTGTAAACTCTCAGCTCAAATGCAGCTTGCCCACATTGACCTGTATCTTCTTGCTCCCTGTTAGACAGTGGGAAAATCCTCACAGTACCCACCCTCTTTTGCTCTACTTGTACTGTGACTAGCCTTTGAGCCAAGTGGCGTTCAGCTGTGCCCTCTGGCTAAGGATCATCTTACTGTTGATTGTCCCTGAGTGACCAGCCACACTTTACCACCCATTGTGTAATTGCCTAATTGCATGAGGCCTCAGGGAGAGGTTACAGTATGTAGGGTAAGCCTGACTAGTTCAATTCTTGGATCAGCGCACACACACACACACACACACACACACACACACACACACACACACAGAGAGAGAGAGAGAGAGAGAGAGAGAGAGAGAGAGAGAGAGAGAGAGAATATGAATGGGTCTTGCCGCCGCCCAATCTGACAACCTCAGATCCACTCCAGGAGACAACTGACTTTTGCAAGTTGACCTCCACATGTGTACCACAGCACATTCACCTGTACTCCCTAATGAATAAATGTTTGAAAAAATATTGATAAAATAAAGCTTAACTTTAACATTTTATTTTGTGTAAAAAAGGGCAAATTTAGTGAATTATTTTCATCTTGTACACAAAGTTATAATTTTAATGCTTTTCACATCCATGCTGAAAATTTGCATTTTGGTAAAAATGAAAGAAACATAAATTTCTCTGAAGGAATTTTTCACGCCATTATATACATTTCATGAGAAAGCTTCAAACACTTCCTCAATGATCACAAGTTACCAGAAAATAAAAGATAAAATTTGTCCAGATATTGATCTATATATCAAATGCACACAGAAATGATGTAAAAACCTTATGTACTTTACTTTGGCTTCTGTCCTTGAAAGGTATGTCCAGGGACAGATGCATTTTTATTTTTTATTTATTTTTTTGTATAAATGACTGTGGCTTTATTTAAAATATGAAAATCAAAGGAAGATACCCAGTTTAATCACAGTATTTTTAAAATCCCTCCCCAATATTAAAGGATCATTACCAAATATATAGCACCATAATACAAATATTGATGGGTGAGGGTATTCACATCACACAAAATTAATAATAATAAAAACAAACAAACACTGAAAACCCGTGTTAGTATCCGCAGAATAAGAAGTTGATAACAGCTTTAGCTTTCCTCATACACAGCAAGGAAAAGGTTAAAAAGTTTAAACTACTAAAAGTTCCCAGGCTCCTAACAGGAAAGCAAAACAAACCCAAGGTCAGCAGTCCATTTTGAACTGTGAAAGAGAACGGGCTATTGAGTTGTATGACAATAGGAATTATGGCTACAATGGAAGCCTCCTCTGGTTAACTTTGTGTTAGCAGCAGGAGCGAGGGAGGGTCTAACAAAGAAGAGGGCTTCAGGTTGTGTTCAGACTAACAAGTCCTTACCAACCCAGTACTGTTGGTGGACATAATAAAGTTCTGAATGTGTAGGTGGGGAATTCTAAACACGCATGCCTGGTTTTGGTGTAAAATTGGAAGCTTGTAAAACCTGGCTACAAATGAGCATTTCACAGAACTATTATTAGGACTGGCTGACATGAAATCACATCCTTCTTGGTTCGTTCTCTGGAGAGCTCCTCCACCTAAGGTATGAGGAGAGTAGCCCACACAGCAAGCTTCTGGTGGTAGTGTCATGGAAGCACAGTCCTGGGTTTAATCCGCTGAGTTTGAGAATAAAGACTGCTATAACCTTTGCTTTGGAGCTTTTCTAGGCTTTAAGCTCCTAGAAAGATCCTTCAAAGTCAAAGATTTGGGAAGTGTGAGGATGTCACATTTACAGTAGGTCCCCTCAGCAATGTTGTTTAAGATAAATATCCAGTAATTTTACAGCTGAATTCACATATAATTGAGACGAGATTCAACTTGCATTGATGTGATCTGCATTTAGCCCCCAGAGTCAGTATTAAGAAATGGTGACATGCGATTCCATACATTTTTACACTATAAAGTAACACATTCTACTTCCAGTAGCTACTACAAAACCTTATATTATTAACCCCTCTTGCATAGAATGAGGTAAACCTGTGCGTATTACCAATGCTATTTTTCCCAAAAGTAGAGCAATATTTTAGAAAATAAATTGCTGGTTTTTAACGTTCTATGCATTTAAAAGTCAAACAAAAATCTTACCTAAAATGTCTCCTGGGGTTTTCCATTAGCGTTTTTTAAAGCATTCCATAGGCTGAAGAGCTTCAGAGGTTAATCATTTTGATTATTTTCTCATTAGCCCTGCCTATTTTCCAGAGGAGATGGGCAATATTACCACTCTGAAGAGGCCAGGCTCAGACCCAGAAGTACTTCTAGAACAGATGCAATGAATTCCTGAGAGTTTAGTTTATGAACCTCACTGGTAAATGCTAGAGCTCTCATTCAGTCACAACTCGGTAGAAGGGTAGAAAATGCAGAGAGCAAACCTTTCACCAATTTACCCTTTTATCCTATTTTGTTTTTTTAAAGAAAGCCATATGAATTTTAAAATAGGGAATGTTTAAAATGGTCTAAATCAGTTGTTGTTAAGATAAATTCTGACTACAATTAAAACAATTCATAATGTGTCTGTATATGGAATTTTAAGTAAATCAAGTTTTCTTTCAAATCAGTTTCTAACAAATTTAAGACAGTTATGAATGGAGCTGGAATGATTCTGAAATCTAAACTTATTCTGGTTAACAATTTTTTCATCTGCTTTTTTTGTAATACAGAACATCTGTTTTCAGGTGTGGTTCCATTAAGTTGCTCTTTCTTGGAGGAAAATGACAGGTTTGATAAGAATATCCTTTTTATGGGATGTTCTTTAGTAAGGAAAAATAGAATAAACTTAGGAAAATATTCATTTTCCCCAATTCCTTATGTAGACTGAGATCCTGTGTATCTTGTCAACCATTCCAGTTTAACACTTTAGTGTTAGAAAATTTTAATCGATTATTTTTACTTGAAGGAGAACATATAAAAGTATCCAGAGTTCTCCTAGTTTCATATACAACTCCAAATAAATTTTAGAATGAACACATTTCTGTACAAACATTAAATGGGCTGCAATAAAATGTCAGCGAGCACTATTAATGACCCCTTCTGTGATCTACATGGTGATGAGCCCTCTGTGAAGGGTTCAGTTGCATATTTCTGCAGCAAAGGAAGCTGGAGATGTGACTGGCCTAACTCTAAATCCAAAAATCTCCCAACAGGTACCAAGAAGGTTCATTTGTAATGACAGTTCATTTGCATTTACAACTATATCCTTCTTACTCATTTCCTTCAATCCTGCTACTTTAATCTTACCAAAAAAGTTAGAATTTCAGTTCTGGTTAACAATGCACATAAATCCAAACTTGGAAAATATTACAAAATTCTTTCAAAAGCTTCAAATACAACACAAAAATCGTCCATCTTTATAAATTGAAAAATTCCCCCCCACCAAAATAGTTTCCCCCCCCCACCTGAAAAATCTGGAACTGAACTTTTCTGTGTTTAGCAAAATGTCCCAGTAGAATAGCCTGCTGTACAGCTGGATGACTACAAATCTGTCTTGTAAAACAGCCCCTCCCACCCCTAGTTTCTGAGCCACCTCATGGCTCTTGTTTGATGTAGAAGGTGGCGGCAGAGCCATTGCTCTCTTGATCAGATGCTCCTTGGAGGAAGCTATAATCCTCTCCATCTAGCAGCTCCTCCTTCAGCTGCGAGGTGGTCACTGCATGAGACAGAAATGCACGGGATGTTACCAAGTCTTCTGGACTGCCCTGGTTGTTCATCTTCATGGTCTATCAATTTTACAGCTAAGAAGACGTCATTTCTTCAATACCTATAAAGATGAAACCATGGAAGGCTAGGTAGAACTCAAGGGTAGAATGCTTGCCTAGCATACGAAGTGATGGATTTGATCCCAGCACTATAGAACAGACGATAACAAAGTTCTAAAAAATATTAACTGTGTGTCTGCGTGTGTGTATGTTAGGCAAGTACTCTCCCATAGGGCGACACTTCTAATCCTAACTTTAAACTATATTGTTAGTTAAGAAATGCTTAGGAAAGGAACAATGCTTCACACTGGGCACTACACAGTGGATGACCTCCAATACAATGCTCAAGTAACAGTGTTCATTAATTTAACTCAGATAATTGAAATTCTTAGGATTGAAAAATATTAACATAATTTTATGTCAATGCCTATAGAAACTAACATAGTTCTTGTACATTTGATATTCAACATAACAGTGTCTGCCTATGTAGTTCAAGATAGCCTTGAATTGGTGATTTTCCTGCCTCCACCTCCAGAGGGTTGGGATTGTAGGTAGGTACACACTACCACATCCAGCTTATGTTCCAACCAACTCAGTTCTGATAAATCTGAGGTCACTAACTAGGCCCTTTTCTTTCTTTCTTTTTTTTGAGACAAAGGCTCATGTAGCCCAGGCTAGCTTCCCTGTCTTTAACCTTTAGTGCTGAGATTATAGGTGTGAGCCACCACAGTAAGCTGCTTTTAATCTTTTAATATACTCTATTATTATCAAATAAGCTTTATTAGATGTTTATATGTGTGTACTGGAAAAAATTACAGCACACAGTAATATGATATCTATCTGTCTTCACACGAATGCATATGCAGTTTAATACTATCTACAGTTTGAGGCATCCAACGTGATGGGTGGGATTTTAGAACATAAAATTGAATGAAGGGGGCCTGCATGTGAAATATAAAACTGCTTATACTTAAAACCCCCTGAACATAGTGACTTTACTTCCTTCCTTCTCTCTGCCCCTCACTCTTTGTGCTGGAAATTGACTCTCGGGCCTTGGGCATATCAAGCAAATGCTCTACCACATGAGCTACAACACTCACCCCTAGGCTCCCCTTTAAAATTTGAGACAGGGTCTTTGCTAGGCTGTCTAGATTGACTTAGAATTTGTGATCTTCTTGCCTAGCCTCTCAAGTGCTAGGATTACAGATGTGTGACATCATTATGCCCAACATTACTATTTTTTTCCCATTGTGCTGGGGACTTAATTTAGTTTTGTGTTTGCTAGGTCAGCACTCTACCACTGGGCTACACTTCCAGACTCTGTGTACTGACTTTAGTTGTGCAGATTTCTTTAAAAATTAATGACCCCTCCTTTTTTTTCCTGATCTCTCCCCTTTCTTTTCTTTCTTCCTTCTTTCTCTCCTCTCCCCCATCCCTTCCCCAGATATTCGAACCTCCTAAATCAAACTCTTTATGGCACCTGTCAAGAAAGAAAATATTAATAACCTCTCTCCTAGTCTAGGTGTACTGGCTTAGACCTATAGTCCCAGTAGTCTGGAGGCTGAAGCAAGTGGACCTTGAGTTTGAGGCCAGCAAAGACTACATACTAAATAACAACATCAAATAAAAAAAATACTATATTCAGCCTTAGGACATCTTTTTAAATTTTTATCTTTATTTTTGAGGTGAGGTCTCACTATGTAGCTCTGGCTGGCTTAGAACTTAATATGTAGATGGACTAAACTAACCTTGAACTCACAAAGATCTGACCCCTGAATGCTCAGATTAAAGGCATGCACCTTTAAGACAGCACTTCTGGCATCTTATTTACTAATTTAAAAAAAAATGTTTTGAGAGGATGACAATTAATCTTACTTTGGTTCATATTTTGATATTGCTGGTAAAAACTTAGTAGCCTCAAGACAAAATGTATAGTAAAAGCAGAGGAAACAACACACTGTGGAAAGGCAAAACATGTGAAACTTGATAATTCTTCCTTTGCTTAATAAAATGTGTTCTAATGAACACCAAATATGCAATAACTATTTTTTTCAGATCTAACCAACATGCAGTAAGTATTAGAGACATTTTCATACTATCACAAGCATAAACATGGAAACAAAACCCACATTTCATTAAAGGTGCAGTACCCACAATAAAAGGTTAAATGTTATCTTGTACGATGATTAGATGGCTAAATGAATGGGAATTACCATGCTTCAAGATCAAAGATGTTTCACTCAAACGGATGTGTTTTATGTAACAAAGATAAGCTGAGATTCTAAAGCACACTCTAAAGCTGTATGTATGCATTTGTACTCAAAACAAGTCTCCAGAGTAGAATCATGTTAACATATGGAAACATTCACTCAGGTATGAAATGTTTTTTAATGCAAACTTTCACTTTTCATGGAAACTAAAATAAAGCCTGTCTGGTATCATCTTTTCTTCCTAGACTTTATTCTCAACCAATGACAGATGAATGCAATAGATCAAGTGGGTCCATGTCACATTCTACACCAATGCGATTTCTAAACCGTGCTTTTAAAAGGAATTCACTTTAGTGACACTAATCACAACATTTCATTAGAGAGACAAATGGAAGTGACATTTCATAGGTATAAAATCTATACCTATAAGTTCTTCAAACGGTGAATCAACCATGGCTTTCAGACACAAAGGCATTAACAGTACAGTTTCCACAGTGTTTTCGCTGAGCAGATCATACCACACACAGCCCACAGGACACACCCCAGAGCTCAGAAGATAGTTACCAAAGGAACAAGAAAGTCAGAAGCCAGAAAGTTACCTTGTAACATCTCAAGGTAAGTGAAGTAAATTTGAGTTAAGTAAATTTAGCTTGGGAGTCAGAATCTCTATCAAAAACATGACATACACCCTAAAGATGCACATTTGCACTCCAAAGCTCAACTATGTTCATAGCAGCATTATTTGTAACAGCAAGAACCTGGAAACAACCTAGATGCCCCTCAACTGAAGAATGGATTAATGAACTGTGGTACATCTACACAATGGAGTACTACGCAGCAGTAAGAAAAAAATGATACCCTAAAATTTGCAGGTAAATAGATGGATTTGGAGAATATCCTTCTGAGTGAGGTATCACAAACCCAGAAAGATAAGCAGGGGATGTACTCACTCATTAGTGGATTCTAAACAAACAAACAAACAAACAAGAAAAAAACCAAAGCATGCCCAAGCTGCAAATCACAACCACTGAACAGCTTGGGATCTGAAACACCTTGGATCCCACTCCAGCTAGAGAAAATACCTGACTCAATCTTGATATTGGGGGGAGAAAACTGGATCTGCCAGGAGTGGATGCTGAACTGAGCCATATTGGGACCTTGTGACCCCCTGATCTTGCTGGGGAGGAGATGGGGAGATGTGGAGAAGAGAGAGTGACTGGAGGGGTGGAAGGGGAAAGGGACCTTGAACAAGGATATACACGGACAGAAAATGTGACTTTATTCATAATAAAAAACAAAAATCAAACCCCCCCAACCAAAAAAAAACCCCAAAACAAACAAACAAAAAAAAACACCACCCCCCCCAAAATACAACATACTTCCAAAATTAGTCTGTTTAAAGAAAGAAACTGCCCTGAGAGCTAATACAAGTTTTAAAAAGAATATTTGTATTTAATGAGATAAAATATCATATCATAAATAGCCTGTGTAAAAGAGAAAAGTTAACAATGAACTGGACTAAACTGTAACTAAGTGCTCTTAGTCCTTACCAGTGGACACATTAGAAGAGCAGCACTGCTGGTTTGTTGAGACAGGGTCTCTCAGGAGGCTGCCTGGAATTCCCCATCTTCCTCAGGGTTTATAGGTCTAATGCCTGGCCACAGCAGATAAAATGTGGAATCTGTAATCCCAATCTGCTTGTCATGTGAAATGAAGCATGGAAATTTCCCGACATAAGGCTACTATAGTGATCGTCAGAAAAACTGACTGGTGGAAAGCTCTAGATGGGTGCAAACACTGTCACAGCTGTGAGAGTTAAGGAACACATCTTAAATCGAAGTGGAAAATGGATGATAATGTCAGGTACAAACACCCTGGCAAACAGAGAAGACAGAAATAATGTACAAAGTTCCATGTTGTTTTTCAAACTACAAAGGAAATGCTGATCAGCTAGAGCAAGTCAGTTGAAAGCAATCTTTAAGCTGTGGAAGGTTACATGTAAACCAAACATGGCCCCTGGTTTTTAAGCTCCAAGAGCAGGATTCTTATCTAAGAGTAAACGCTGGTGCTAGCAGTCTTCCTTGACTCCACAACACTTTCCTAAACAACTAAATGCCAAAAAAGTCACTTAATCTCCATTCACACCAAAACATGGAATTATGGAAATAAATTTCAATCTAATTCAACACCATGATATACAGGTAATATATAAGTCTGTGATGATACTCAGCTAAGATTTACTATCAAAACCAAAATTACTTGAACTCAACATACATTTTCCAAGAATAAATCACTATGAAATGCTATGAAAAATGTCTCTCTTTTAGGTCTGATTAATTAGAAGAGTTCTTTAGGATCTCTCTCTTCTTTAAGTCACATGGAAGTCTACAATGTAATGTTAGCCATTTTAATTAAAGCATGAAATACTTGAAGTTGCCTCCTAATTCCAGAAGCTAAAACGACGGCTTTCACATATGCTCTGCAAGGACAACAATAATCCCTTTCCTGATGACTCATCCTAGTGAAATGACTACCAAGAACGAGTGAAAATGGATATTTTAGTTTAAAAAAAAAAAAAAAAGGAAAAAAGGAAAAAAGAAAAACTCTGATGAGTCAGCACTGTCACACCAGACCATGCTTTGTCTCCCACCACCCTGCCCAGCACCTGACCCTCTGTAGTACCTGTGGTGCTGCCGTGACTAGTTACCTGTTTTGAGGCTGGGCCTGAACTCTCGGCTAGTGCTGGGAGGTGGGAAGGCCTCCAGGGCTGTCTGTGCTGGCAGGGTTCGATATGGAGGAGGAGTCAACTCTTCGTCCCCAGAGAAGCTCCTCCGCACCCCGCCTGTCATGGGCAGGCTCGACAAACTGACAGGCTTCTTCCCAACTGGCATCTTCCTCTCTAAACATCAAGTCAGACTGAAGTAAGCTTTGACTTAGGTGTGTGGTAAGAAAAGTGTATCGTATTACTAGAAAAGCTGGGTTGTAAAGAACACTGCAGTCATTTGACTGTGCAAGGCTTAACTTCTGCAAATGAATGTGTGCATGTCTGTGTCTTGTGAGTGCATGCGCTTGTGGGCATGCACAGCATATGTGCATGCTGGGCACATGTTGCTTCTGATCTCTCAGGTTTGATAATCCTGGTCTTGACCCTCAAGCTTCAAATGAATAAGGCAAAACAAACTACAGAGTAGTTAGTGAGGACAACTGCTGGGTTAATTTCATTCAAGAAAACTCAGCATCAAAACTGGGTAAAAAGCCAATGGAAGGAGAGGGTTAGCAGTGCTGGAGAAGAGCTCTCATGCACACCAGGCAAGTGCTACGGCAATCTGCACACTGATCCCAAGAGATAAAGTCTCTGAGTATAACGTTTAAGGCAGCATTTCCCTGGCTACAGAAGCCTAATTATGGCCCTTCAGGGGAGAAATCAAACAAAAATAGCTTCATATATCTTTTTTTTTTTTTTTTTTTAAAAACTTTATTTATTTATTTGCCTTGGTGTTTGCCTGGAACTGGAACTACAGACAGTTGTTAGCTGCCATGTGGGTGCTGGGAATCGAACCCCGGTACTCTGGAAGAGCAGGCGGTGCTCTTAACCACTGAGCCATCTCTCCAGCCCGCTTCATATATCTTAACTAGGTCGCATAATTCTATTGCTATATAGTGTGCTACCCTAAGTTTTTTTGAATAGTGCACTCAGACAGAATTTATAATTCTGACCCAGAAAAGTACTTCTAAAACTCAAAGCTTATTATATATTGCTTACAAGTTCTTAATCTCAAATATTAGGACAGAATCTCAGACAGCCCAGGCTGATTTTGAACTTACTCTGTGGACAAGGCTGTACCTGAACTTCTGATCATCCTGCCTCCACCTCCCAAGTTCTGGAGTCACAAGTGTATGTTACTTTGCTCAGCTTTCTTAATTAATTAATTAGTTCTCAAGACAAGGTTTCACATAGACAAGGCTAGCCTTAAACTAATTAGAAAGCTGAGGATGATCTTGAGGCTCTGATCTTCCTGTTTCTCCCTCTTATGTGCTAGGGTCAAAGACACATACCACTTTTAGTTACAGGTTCCTAAGAAAACAAACATTCCAGAACTCATGGAATATACTTTAAACTTTGCAAACATTGAACAACCAGGCATAATGCAATTAAAAGTGCAAACTGAAAGATACTTGTATCTTCATAAATGTACATTTTATCTGTTTTCCTAAGTGTACAATGACCCAGTAATCAACTAAGCTTTACATAATCAAAATGAAATGCATAAATCTAAGTCATCAGTATTTCCATGTAAAATGAATCTGAAAGCGAAGTGAATTCACACTCAGTTCTCAAATGCCAGAAAACTATGCACAGTGAATACTTGACCTTTTCTCAAATTTATGAGTAAAATACCAGACAAAATCACCAAGTCCTACATACAGTAGCTCCTGAAATTAGTGAAAATTGAAACTGCTCCAAAATTACTACGGTTTGAGAAAAAGCTGTTTAAGACTGAACAGCTTATAAGATCCTCCTGATAAAATTGTGCTCTTACTTTCCAAAGGGCTAGTGAACAACTGTCCCCACACAGCACAACTACAACACAAACCTGGTTTGCTGCTCACTTGCCAGACAATGAAGACAATCAACTACTCTAGTGGACAATAAGGACTGCTGTAACAACTTTAGTACAAAGACCACTGAGCTTGAAGAAACAACAAAGTCAGAACAGAACAATCCACCAGCAAACTTAAAGACAGGCACTAGGTTCTGAGGCTCATCTGCTATAGACAAGTCTGCCTGCAGTGAATAACTTAGATTTTTATTTATGTGAATGTGTGTGTGCTTGTGTGTTAGTATGCACATACATATTGGTACCACCAATAGGCTTTTGGATACTCTACTAGAGATATAGGTGGTTATGAATCATCCAATGTGGGTGTCGGACTCTAACTTGGAGTTCCTCTTCCAGAGAGGCAAGTGCTCTTTCCAGCTCCTAGACAAAACTTAAGTTATTTTTATTTTTTATTTTTAAAAAGACAGGGTTTCTGTGTAGCTTTGGTTCTCTAGAAATTTGCTCTATAGACCAGGCTAGTCTCAAACCCATAAAGATCTGCTGGCCTTTGCCTCCTGAGTGCTGGGATTAAAGGTGCCAAGTTTGGAGTTAGGTTTGTCACTTAAAAAAAAATTGTAACCAGGAAGAACAGAGAATATTTGGTTAATCCTTAGGTATATTTTACTATAAAAAGTATCCTAAACATTTTAAAAAATATTAGAATAAGGTATTCTGCAACAAGTTTCATGAACAAAAAAACTTGTGGCTTTCTATGGTAGTAAAAAACATTTTATGTTATTGTGGCTAATAATGACAACCACATTTACTGTGAGGAAAAATATATTACGGGAAACATTTAAAAGTTAAGTTAACTCTGTTGGCTAGATAACAGCTCAGATTTATCCTCCCTTATTCTGGTGTGTGCCTGTGATGTGATATATCCATATATGAAGTGTGTTCTTCCTTGTGGAGGCTTATCACTCTCCACCTTAGTGGTTTTTTTGAGATAGGGTTTCTCTGTGTAGACCTGGCTGTTCTGGAACCTACCCTATAGACCAGACTAGCCTCAAATTCAAAGAGATTGGCCTGGTTCTGCCTCCTGAGTGCTAGGACCAAAGGTATGTGACACCATATCAAGCTTTCACCTTCGCATTTTACCCACTGAACTGTCTCCCCAGCCCTTCAATGTTGGCTTCTCAGAATTTCATTCTGATGGAGCATTCTGTATTTTATTGAAACGATGGCTACTCTAAGGATCAAGCACTGCTTTTTTGCTTTATTAAACACGTTTTTAAAAAAGTGATTAACTTTGAATAGATCTGTAACTATTTCAAAAATCATTCTCAGGCTCTATTTTTTAATCTTTGTGCTTTAAACACATAGATAAAGAATATCTGATTTCTCTTGTCTATTAAAAGTGTTTCTTAGTATCAAAAAGGTTTGCCTTTTATGTCATACTGCACCTTTAAGCATAAAACATAATGAACAAGCATCAGCTCTCACAGAAATGTAATTTTCTGTGCAAAAATACTATGATCTCAAATGGTTAACAATTAGAAAATAAATGTAAACACATGATGACCCACTTTTTTTATGTCCTTTGTATTGCTGAGACTTAGCTTTTTTCTTCTGTTTTGAAGAAGCTGACTGGCTTTCTCTTGATGCTGAAAAATAAAAGGGAAAAACTGGTAATGGAGAATGGCTTACAATTCTAGATATAAACTGGATGAATTATCTTTATGAAGATCATTATGCTTTCAGAAGTACATACTGTTTTTAAAGGGTATATTTGATTTTACAAAACCATTCACCTCACTACTACACAGAATCTACTACTTATTCAATATTAATAAACAATACATCTCTAGCCTATAATTGCAGTTCAATTCAGTAACAGTGTAGTTTAACTTGGTGACTTCTGGTTTTCTCTATTTACTACATATAACTGATACTGAGTTCATACTGCCAGGGCATATATAATCTAATTCTGTGATATTGTTAAGTATTAGTATCTTACCTGGCAACTAATCAGACATTAATATATTCTTGTCCTATGAACTTATGATTTACATGAGACAGCCCAGTGGAAAATTAGCTAGTTTTTATAAAAAATGTGTTTTTGTATTATCAACTTACACTGTGATGCTGGAGGCTGTAGTTGATATCCAGTTAATTGACACCACCCTACAGGATAGAGGTCAGGAGACTCACAGTCGACCCACTGATCATATTCTTCCTCCCATCCATCGAAATGTATCCTCAAGAGACGATGAATAATTCGAGTAACTGTAGCTACACATATTAAACGTGGCTCCATGAGATCTACAGCTTCTAACTTCATTCCTACACGAAATCCGTGATTTGGAACATCCTGACACAGGGAAACAAAGTATTAGTGCTGGTGCTCACAAAGAGTGCAGTCTGCTACCACTAGGACAGCACACTGTACACCTAAAATCATCCTCAAAAGTCCACAGTACTTCCCTGGTTATGTTACCATACTGTAAGATAGAGGCATTTAGAACTAGTCAGGGGGGCTGGAGAGATGGCTCAGAGGTTAAGAACACTGACTGTTCTTCCAGGGGTCCTGAGTTCGGTTCCCAGCAACCACATGGTGGCTCACAACCATCTATGATGATGTCTGGTGCCCTCTTCTATACACTGCATACATAATAAATAAATCTTAAAGAACTAGTCAGGAAAAGTATTCATTTTCATTCCTCTCTGGTTAAAAATCAAATAGTTTAGGGCTGACAAAATGGTTCATTATGTAAAGGTGCAAGACTGGTGACCTGAATTTGACCCCAGAATCCATGTAAAGGTGGAAGGAGAGACCTGACCTTTGATCTCTACATTATGAGTCTTGGCACAAACCCCACCCCCCACTAATTAAAAGAAAAGTTTATAAACATTTCTTTCCTTAAAGAAAATATTTTGGTTTTTATTAAAAAATTTTTAATATAAGGTAAAGAACTTTGGCTCAAGAATAACTTGCATTCTTGTGTCACGATCATGCCACCATTCAAATTTACCTTATTAAATAGTTTTACTGGTGCTGCAATGGAGCCGGTTTCCCTGAGGTAGTCAAACCATTTAAAAGGAAGTTTTGTGTAACCTAAAAAAATACAACTGGTTTAGGTAACAGTTCATTTAAAATTAGCATAATCTTAAATCTCAGATATTAGATGTATAATAATTTCTTTTTATTGTTTTATTATTTTTGAGATTGGGGTCCCAAATAGCTCAGGCTAGCCTCAAACATGCTGTGTAGTAGAAGGTAACCATATTCTCCTTGCTTCTCCATCTCCGAGTATGGGATTTAAGGAGTGCACACTTCCCTTGGTGATACAAAGAACATCACCAAGCATACTGGCTTTATATTATGAAGATGTCCTCCTTGGCAGACACCCACATACGGTTCCTGACCCTAAGGCAGAAGTAACTCTTTTGTTTACTACAAAGAGAGACTTATGACTATTTTCCTCCACCTTCCCAGCATTGGAGATCCAATCTAGGGCTTCAGGATACTGGGCAAAGTCCTTCTACCACCAGAAGCTACAACTTTTCCCTGCAGTACTAGGCTTTAATACTCTTGATTATTTCTCTTTTGGGGAAAGAAATTAAACTAGCCGAGCAAATACTTTCAACAAATCTTTGAAAAACCCAAGAGAAAATCTGAGAAAAACCCAAGCCAAAAAGGTACTGAAGTTAGAAAAGTCACTGGTTAAACCATGAGAGTTGCTAAAGACGTATTTTTTTTTTTACTTTTAAAAAAGAAAAAAGCTGGGAGTGATCATGGACACCTTTAAATTCTTTTTTTATCTTTCAAATATTTATTTTTACTTTATTGTATAAAGAATTGGTGTTTTGCCTGCATGTATAACTGTGTAAGGGTGTCAGATTTTGGAGTTACAGTTGTTAGCTGCCATGTGGATGCTGGGAATCAAACTCAGGTCCTCCAAAAGAACAATCAGTGCTCCGAACCGCTGAGCCATCTCTCCAGCCCTCATGAACAATTTTAATCTCAGCACCTGGAGACAGGAGAATGTCCATGGTCTGTTATATAGCGAGTTCCAGACTGGCTAAGAATATAGGGACCACACCACAACAAAACAAACAAAAATAGAAGCCATATGATGATTTAAAGAGAGAGGCTGCTTTTCTGTAAAGGCTAAGTATCCATTTAAAAAGTGCTCATGTGGGAGCTGGAGATGGCCGAGCAGGTAAGACCAGTGGCTGCCCTTCCAGAAGCCTAGTCTCAGTTCCATGTCTGTAACTATAATTCTAGGAAATCTGATGCCTCCCTTCTTCTTGCTCCTTCAGGCACTAGGCACACAGTACATAAGTAGTACACAGGCATACAGACAAAACACTCACACTTTTAAAATAATAAAAAATATTAAGAAAAGCTTATGTGTACAGTAACATATCAAGATTATTATGTTAGAGGGTATGTAATACTGATATACATTGCAAAATGAACAGATTTTTAGGAAAACTACTATAATTTATTAAAATGAGCTAAAATACAAAATTTGTGTTTTTATTTTAATTAATATATTAAACTTTAAGACAACGTCTTGTTGTGAAGCTCTGGCTGGCCCAGAATATGTAGAGCAGACAGCCCTTGCCTTTGCTCTCAAGTGTTGGGATTTCAGGCATGTACCACCACGCCCAGCTTCAGAGCATCCCATAGCTCTTGCATGTTTTAATCTATTTATACACACCACATATATTGTGTGTTTATATATATATATACAAAAAGAGTATTAAGTTGTGTTAATGTAGGCAGATACCACACAGAAACAAAGCAAGCCTAAAAAACTGAGTATTTATACCAGGATGGAGTACCTCTGGGTGGAGTCAGTTCTATCATGTTAATTTCACAGAAACCCACAGGGAAAATAGAAGGAGAGGTTGCATGATAACAGAACCAGTCAGATCCATCTGCTGCTTCTGAGCCATCAATCCCAATCATCAGGAACCCATCAGCCAGCACCTGTGAAATCAAGAGAATCCCAAGTACTTGAACATGATATCACTATCACAAAAGAACTGATATTTTAAAATAATCTGAAAAAAAATCCATTACATAAAGATACTTTAAAAGTAAAATATATTTTCTTATTGGATGTTAAATAGTTAAAATAACAAGAAACTGATGTAGATTGTTAATGTATACAAGAAACAAAAACTATACAGAAGTGATTTCAGAAAAGCAAGTTTACCAGAGATGTCTTCAGATGCTTGGAAAACCAATGTCTTTGACCAATAACTGATTAAAATACTGTTTTCATAATTTGATCATCTAGTGCCTAATGTGTGTGACTGTCTGGCTGCCAAGTCTGATGATCAGAGTTCAATAGCCAGGACCCACCTGGAAAAAGATCCAACTTCCTTCAGCTGCCAGGCAGTAGTGGCAAATGCCTTTAATCCCAACAATTGGGAGGCAGATCTGTGTGACTTCCAGGCTAGCCTGGTCTATAGAATAAGCTACATAGTGAACTCTGTCTTGAACCCCGCCCCCCCCACATACAACAAAAGAACCCCAAAACCAAAGCAAAGCAAAGCAAAAACAAACTATCTAATGTGTCAGGGTCTTAGTCATAATGGTAATGCTTTCCTTCTCTCCTGATGTTTTAGAACCTCCATCTTCGTCAAGTTTCATCTTGCCTTCTTTTACCATGCTCTTCTACAACACTAAGGCTGCTTGGGCCCAATAAAGGGTTCTTTTAACTTCACTTTATGTCTCGGACTGCTGTTAGTAAGTAGCACGCTTGCCTCCTAACACTAGGACTTGAAATTGAGATGTTCTCAATCCAACTTTTTTTTTTTTTTAAATTTTTTTTTGATTTATTTATTTATTATGCATACAGTTTTACAGAAGAGGGCGCCAGACCTCATCATAGATGGTTGTGAGCCACCATGTGGTTTTGCTGGGAATTGAACTCAGGACCTCTGGAAGAACAGTCAGTGCTCTTAACCTCTGAGCCATCTCTCCAGCCCCTCAATCCAACTTTTAAAGCCTGAAATTATATAGACTTGTAGCACCTTGTCTAGAGCTTCCCACATTTCTTCAAAAAAAAAAAAAAAAAAAAAAAGATTTTATTAATTCATCCACCCGTCCACTCATTCATTTATTATGCACAGTATTCTGTTTGCATGTATTCCTGTATACCAGAAGTGGGCACCAGATCTCATTACAGATGGTTGTGAGCCATGTGGTTGCTGGGAACAGAACTCAGGATCTCTGGAAGAGCAGCCAGTGATCTTAACCTCTTAATCTTTCTAGCCCCCACATTTTTTTTTAAACAAGACAAATTTCTACATCTTACCCAATTATCACATCATGTTTTACACTCTAACATTTCCTCATTTCCATCACACTGAAAATATTTTATATCCTGCATAAGCAACAAGAAAGCAAAAAGCAAAAACTGTGACAGGTTCAAACACAAAAGGCACAAGTTTACTGTAGTGAACAGACTGCATGCACTCTGAGACTACATAGTTTCAGGATAGTCAACAGTGGGGATTTTCCTAAAATTGTGAATGAGGTTTTTGGTGAATTTCGCAGTCAAGATAAGGATAGAAATGGTAGAGCAACAAATTGCATAGTATGTACCTGACAACAAAATTCAAATTTATTTAAAAAGTTTTAGTAACTTTCTTCCAAATGATGATTCAAATTTTCAAAATACATCTGCTTGAGGCTTCCTTCTGTTTTTAATCTTGAATCTTCTAACTGAATTTCACCAATTTAGAACATATTCTCTTACCTTTCTAATGGTTGCAACACATATTGTAGAAAGATTTAATGGGTCAATAGCCTCCAATTTCATTCCTTCTTTGAACCATTCTCCACTCTGGTCTACTTCTTTTACCTGTAGAAAACACATACAAAATTATACATGTCCTTTAGAATTATTTATTTAGTGCATGTGTAGGTCAGAGGAGAATTTTTGGAAGTTAGTTCTTCCTTTCCACCTTGTTGAGGCAGGGTCTCTCTTTTGTGTACTGCAGGCTGTAAGCTTCTAGGTGTTCCTCCTTTCTGCACCTCCCATTTTACTGTAGAAGTGCTTGGATTACACATGTACTCCACGGCATCTGCACTAGGCTTTTTACAGATGTTCAAAACAATCAGGATGTACGAAAGAACCCACTAAGCTATCTCTCCCTGGACTATAAATGTCCTCCTCATCCCCAGCCCCCTAAGACAAGGTATTTCAGGCTGGTCTGAAACTTGTGTTGATCCTCATTCTTCAGTCCCCTAATGTTTTCATTTTAATAATGAAAATATTTTTGACCTAGTGGTGGTGGCACATGCCTTTAATCCCAGCACTAGGGAGGCAGAGGCAAGTGGATCTGGAGTTCAAGGCCAGCATGTTCTACAGAACTCGAAACACTATCTCTCTCTCCTCCCAACTTCAAAACATTTACCACATGCTTTTTTACTATCTACAAAACGTTATAACTCCCTTTGTTTAATACAGGTACACATAATTTTGGAATAAGTATAGTAAAAATTTGTGACACCTGGACATTATAGATTTTAATTTTTTAAGTGAGAACATGTGATATTCACAATTTTAGGAAAATCCCCATAGCCCTCTTTGAACCTAATTTACAGATGAGGGCTCTTATAGAAACTTCTTACCTTAGCAAATAAATGTGGTGGTGTATCAAAATGTCCATCCTGTTTCTTTGTAATATCTACAAGAAAAAGTTACATACTAAGCTGTCAGCATTTGTGAGAAGACCAAAAAACCATGCTTTCTTGAAAAGTTCAAACTCACAAGGTATACAATACTCTAAAAAAAATGGCAAAAAAATAAAAACAAAAAAAAATGTCTTCTACATTACTGATGGTCAATAATACTAATAACCTTCTCCATCTTCAGAGCACATGTACATATGCTATTAATTTCAATAATTACAATGCTGATAATTCCATAATAAGAAAACTAAAACATCAGAAATTGTTTTTTCTTTTGGTGTGGTACTGGAGATTGAACAGAGTGCCTCCTCACACATGCCAAATATTCTTAATATTCTCCCCAGCTGTTTTCACTTGTTTTGAGGCAGGGGCTACTGAGGCTGTCCTTGAACTAGTGATGATGATTCCTGACCCTCCTGCTTAGCCTGTACCACCTGACCTTTCAGAAATAAAGCTTTTGTGTGTTTAGTAGCATGTCTAATTAAACGTAATATTGGCATTTAAATTATAATTACATAGAAAAGAGAGCTTCCTTCACATCTTTCAGATGGTTTGGATAAGAGTAATGAGACAACTGAAGCTGTGAGGAAAAGAGATTTAATTTTTTTTTTTGTTGGTGCTGGAAATCAAACCCATGGCCGCATGCATGAAAGTACATTGTTTTAGGCGAGTAGGAAGAGGAAGGAACACGAGGAATTGGTACCATAATTACAGTACAATAGTCAAACTATAATGCTATCTTTTAATCTATGCTTTGTAGAAACAACAAAGAAATTTATTCAACCTTACTGATACTTTTAAAAGTTTGTGACAGGTGCTTACCAGATCTTTTGAATCGATGGCCTATGCTCCGAGACCACCCAATATGGTGGATTAAGGGGCTGTGCATGTGGCACCAGAAGTCATCCGTTCTATCTTCACTCTCTTCATACACCAACCTTAATCTTCCTCCAATCACACTTTCCACCACTGCTACTCTTGTTCGACATAAATGCCTCTTGTCAACTACTTCTACTCTCATGCAAGGTTTGAAAGGATACTGCATACTTTCTGAAACCTTCCAACAAAAGCAGAAACAAAATCCCTTGAGACTCATGACAAAGGTCTACGAGTAGTTTTAATGTTTCCCTGTCAACATTGAGTGTATTTACAAACCTGCTTTGTAGAAAGGGTTGACCTTGAACTCATGGAGACCTATCAGCTCTACCTCCCAAGCACAGAAATTAAACATACACACAGCCATGTCTGGCTCTTGCTCGGTTTTGGGGAATAGAGTTTCACTTTTTATTCTAGAGGTTAACTTTAAACTTTTGGCCAACTTTCTGCCTCAGACTCCTGAGCACTTAGAGTATAAATATGAGTTACCCTTTCTGAACATATATTTTGATACTTAACAGTTAGAAATTATGATTCCTTAAAAATTCTTCTAAGTCATTCTTTTAAAGAACTTTTATTTTTACCTTTTGTGAGAAATCAGGAGGAAGCGTTTTGGCACCAGTGAGTCTTTTTACTAGAAAAGCTTTCCAGTTTGTATATTTGTGTTGAACAGCTAAAACAAAAGAAATAACTAATTATTCTTTAGCAAACAGAATTGTTTCACAAAATAATTAAAACAAAACAAGGTTAACAAGTTTCTCTGGAAGTCATGAATATGAATTAAGTGCTGAAAAGTAGCAAGAATGGAGAAAGTAAGTATGTATTGCTAACAAAAATATTTGACATAAAAATATTTCTGTATCACTTTAGGATATGTAAGACAGCCCTAAATATATATATTTAAAATGACTGTGGAGCTGGAGAGTTGGCCCAGTGGTCTAGAGAACCTGTTGCTACTTTCAGAGGACTGGGGTTTGATCCCAGTACCCACAAGGTGGCTCACAACTGCCTTGCTCTCTGTGGGGCCACTCATGCATGCACACATATATACATGTAGATAAAATACTCATATGTATAAAATAAATGAATGTGAAGTTTAAAATAAAATCAAGTGACTGTGAGGCTACTCACTTCTAGGGGGAACGAGAGGTTTCCCACTGGCTGCACACCAACCAACTGGATGGATGTCAGACCCACATATATTGCACCAGAAGTCCAGAGAAGAATCATTTTCAAATCCTTCATATCTCAAAAGGGCATTATAACCTAAAAACCAACAAATCCATCATTTCATAGTAAGACAAGACAAAACTAAAATGATTCAGGTCCTAGTTCTGTCACTCTGCTTCCCTGTTTATTACCAGAGGGTAGTGCCTTCCAGGGCTCCCTCCCATGCCACGAATTAGGATTTAGACATGAAGTGGTGTCTATGTGGTGATATATTATATAAAAAGAGTCTGGAATATCAGAGAACAGAGCCCATACTTCAAAGTCCCTGGGCAATACTGATCCTGTTGGATTGTATCCAACTCTGAGAATCTCTTGTTAATACAAATATGAATTTTCAGAGCACGCCCTTTCCTTCTGTATTTCAATTTATCTATAATTTCTCAAAAGGAAAAACACCGCAGTGAAAATAATGGTGGGATAGTTTCATGAAAATGTGCAATTTTCATTTTCTTTTGAGATAGAGTCTCATGTAGATGAAGCCGACATCAAATTGACAATGTAGCTGGAGACAACTTTCTGTTTCTCCCTCCCAAGCGCTGGAATGTTAAGTGTGATCAATATGTCTGAAACAGTTCTTAAAAAGTTTTGTTTTTGGGGTGTGTATGTGCGTGTGTGCATGTGTGTACATATGTGTTCAGGTCAGTGTACAATCTCAGGTGTTGGTCCTTTATATGCTGTTTGAAATAGGGTCTTTTTCTTGTCTGCAACATATTAACTGGTTCATGAATTTTGGGGGGAATTTTCTTCTTTTACTTCAACTTGCTGTAGGAGTACTAAGCCTTGCTTCTTTGAGGCTTACTACCAAAATAGTAAAGGAACTTAGAAAATATATAAGGCAAATAGAAATATAAAACCAGAATCAGTAATTAAGATAATTCTTAGTAAATTTTAAACTATTTACATGCAAGTGACTCAAACATTTGGGACATAAATGCTCTCACAAATTATAGTACAGCAAACAACATTTAAAGAATGCTTATGTAGAGAGATGTCTCATGGAAAAGACATGAGATTAAAGTGGATATGAGAAAACAAAGCCTGGGACACTTGCCAGAATATCAAAGGCATGAATTAGTTAAAACTTTGAAAGAGAGAGATCAGGTTTATGTTGATAGATCATTTATATTGGGAAAGCAAGTAAAAAAAAAAAAATCTGTTCAGCACTTTAAAGCTGCAAACTACTTTAAAGAATATAGAGGCTAATGATGACCCTTGAAGAGGAAAGTGTAATTAGAATTATTTTTAGGAGGTAGGGATGTAGCTTACTGGGAGAAGCCTTGCCTAGCAGCACATAAGGCCTTAAATGTACCCCTTCCATGCCTCCAGGACAACTTTTTGTTTTTTTTCTGAGAGGTCTTTCTGTTACATAGGCCTAGATAACCTGAAACATGCTACATAGACCAGGCTAGGCTCAAACTCAAGAGATCCACCTGCCTTTGTCTCCTGAGTATTGGGATTAAAGGTATGGACCATAACACCTGGCACCAAAGCCACTTTCAGGTAATTCTATGGGCAGTGTATAGTAAATCAATATTCAGTGTTATAGGGTGGTAAGCTAGAGATGAAGCCCACCTAGCTGGCTTGGTCCACTGCTTGATTTTTTTGTTAATAGCTAGAAAAAACTAAAGGAACAATGTTTTCTTCAGATAAAAATGTAATAGCTTTATGAGATTCAAATTTCATGAATAAAATTCTACAGTTATATCCATTTGTTTATATGTTGCTATAGTTGTTCACATGTTAAAAATGGGAGATAAGTAGTGTAATAGACTGCAAACCCTACAAATCCAAGAATGTCAACTTCTATTACACATATATTATTTAGTATAATGTATCATACACCTGCTATATATATATATTGCAGACACACACACACACACACACACACACACACACACTCTTTCCTTTTTTTAAACAAAAGTTTGTGTTACTGGCATCATGTATGCTTTTCACCTGCTAATTTTATAATTCCAGCAATCCAGAAGACTTTGGTAGGTAGACTGCAGTCTGTATTGGGAACTTCTATTCTTACATTTTCTGAGATATCACCCCAGCAGGTCCCCATAGGTGCCTGTCATACAAAAATTATGAAATTATTGCCTTAGTAACATAAGCAAAAACATTCAAAATTAAGTATCACGAATAATGGAATATTCAAATAAAAATGTCACTTTAATCCATTCGTGTTTCTTTCAAGTATATTTCTATTCCTTGTTTTAAAGAATTCTATTTGGAGAAAGCCAGAGTCAGGATCAAACTCAATATAGAAGACAGAATCTGTACCTATTAGATTCACATTTACTTTGAAATACAAGATCAAATATGACATTTAAGTAACAATTATCCTAAAGCCTAAATTACAAACTTGGCCAACATCATAAATTAAGGTGACTTTAGTTTTTAATGTGTACTGAGTGGAAATACTTAAGCCTTAATTTTTAAAGATCTTGATCAAGAATAGGAAAAAAAAATTAATTTCAATTAACAGGTTTCAATGTGATCTGGAGAATAAAACAGGTATTTGTATTTCAAATATAAGTTAAATCCAGAGAATATAAATACAGTCTATTAAGATGAACAAGTAAAAGCAGTGGGAAAATTATTTAAGGGGAAGCTAAAGAGATTTGGAAAATGAGGCCTGCAGTAAATTGTTAAATAACTTATTTGAAAATCTTTCATGCAACAATTACTATTAAAAAAAAAAAACTTCCAAAGTTAGAGCTGCTGATCACCGGCCTCCATACAATTGGTTAAGATGGCAACGGAGAAAACTAAGAGTATAACAATCATAGTCCACAAAAGGTAACGTTCCCATTTCTATGAATCCCTAAACTGCAAGACAATACACAATTACTTAGACTTTATGCAATAGTAAATTAAATCAAATTTATAATTATCCTTTAGTGCTGATAGTTCTAGTCTCTGTAGCCCTGGATAATCAGGTTTCCTTGTAGAACACTAGACACAAATAAAAGAATAAGGTGAGGAGGTTCCAGAAGGCCTGATAAAGATTTATGATATATGAGTAAATCAGATGAAAACAAAACAGCCTCAAAATTAAAAGATAAGCAAGCACAGAAATGAACTAGCAAATATGAACACTGTAAAATATATTCCATGAAAAAAAATGCCCCTTATACCTTGAATAGTAACCCAGAATAAAGTCAAGATAAAGCAATATTTTAACTCTTGCCCTCTCAACAGTCAATTTCTGAGGAAACAGAATGTCAAATAATAGTGAACTAAGATCTAGAAACCAAAGACAGAATCACTTAATGGATAACACTGAATAGCAGACAATGAATATACCTTTTAACTTAGAGACACATCCAATTTCAATCATTTGTGATTATGAGAAAGGAACATTTACACATCTTCCCAAGAGGGAAGGAAAAAACAAAACTACTCCTCCCCTTTTGACACAGGGTTTCCCTATGTAGCTCAGGCTGGCCTGTAATTTGCCATCTACACTACATTGACCTCGAAACTGCCACTACACTGACCTCAAATCTGCAATGCTCCTGCTGCAGCCCCACACCCCCAAGTGCTTGGGTTACAGCTGTGCGCCACTATGCCTGGTTTTCCTTTTTAAACAGGAAGACTACCCTTCAGGTTCTGCTACCTCCCCCCTACATCACTCTAGACTATAGGGCCATCCCTATTGCCAGCAGATATGAACAGAAAAGGAGAGGCTAGAAGGAAGACGGGTAACTCCAACTAAGCTAACATATACTCATACAAAGACCACATATTCATTTCTTGTAAGGCTTAGCAGTCAGAAGATAGGTACAGGTAAATGCATGCATAAAGCTGCATTAAATTCAAGTAGTTATTCTTTGCTTGACTGCCAAATCTGTGAATTCAGTTTTTATTGAGAAGAGCCACAAATATGCTGACAAGCTACAGGTTAGGTGGGCACAACGCTAAATGAAATTTACATACAGGACTGACTGCTTGCTAGACCTGACAATTTGTTGTGCTGATTTTTGAAGCTTCAGTATTTATTATCTTTGAAGAAAAGGCTTTTTAGTGCTATTTATTAAAGAAAAGAAATGTCCATATTCACTTCACTTTAAAAAAAGGGTAATGCTCTCTTGAGTGGAAGATCTTTGGTTTGGTCCCTATAGTCTGGATTGGTATAGGAGAAAGTAGCAGAAAGTGACATTTGTTCTTGCCTGTAAGGTTGTGGTTCTGCTAGGCCCTCTTAAACCAATCCATGTGGTTCACTCTATGAAAAAACATGAAGAAACAAACATCAACAAGATAGAGCACTACAGTTATAACAGAGTATGTGCTCAATGTGTTGAAATGATAGTGATTTCATAGATAAATCTGCCCTTTAAAAAAAAAAAAGATTATTTTTTTAAATGTGGAAGACGAAATGACCCAGGGCTTGACAGCCATCTTCATCCAAGTCATCTGTCTTCTCTTGCTGGCAGGAGGGATACCTCTGAAGTCTGGATTGGTACAGCATGAACTAGCAGAACCATCATTTACAGGTAACAACAAATTTACCTTCCAGACTCAGGATGCGAGGTCTACCTCAGGCTCCTCCCAAACAAGGAAGATCTGCTCCACCACTTCCTGCTCCAGGGCCACTCGTGAGAGCTATCTGGGAGCGACTCTCCTTCCCTGCAAAGTAAGCTGTCATCAGGTCCTGTAGAGATGGCCAAATCCAAATGCTGAGGGGTCCCCAACACAAAGGTATGATAACCTCCATCTACCTATCTATCTAAAAGAAAATAACCTGGCAGAAAATTTTATTTCCTTCACTGAGCACATTCCCAGATAGTCCAATAGCCCAGATGACTGGTCTTCAGATTCTTAGAAGGTATACATGATATACACAGAAATAAAAGTCTTCTACAGCACTGCTAACCTCAAACTTTTGATAACAACCTCCAACCTTTAGAGAGTGTAAATGGGCAGAGGTTAGACCTGAAGTTGCAGGTAGGAAGCCAAGAAAAAAATTATCCCCACAATAACGCAAAATCCACCATTATTATATCTTAGATTACTAAAGTATACCTATCAGAGGAAGATGAAGTAATATTTGGTCAAAAAAGACAAGGAAAGAAGCCAGGCACACTGATGCACATTTGTAATCCCAGCACTTGGGAGGCTGAGGCAGGAACTTTGTTGAGTCTGAAGCTAACTTGGGATACATAAAAAGGCCCCAAATCTCAATTTCCGCCCTGACCCAAACAATATAAAACAAAACTTCTAACCTATTCTCTCCAGGAATATACTCACCTTCTGATCTGACATCAGAATCTACTGGGGGTGGGTGGGGGTGATGGTAGCATATAGATGGAGAGTACAAGGAAAATGAAATGGTTGAGAAAACCTTAGAAAAATGCTACACATATGGAAAAAAAGAAAGTAGAAGTCACTTATTTAAGGTGTTTTTTTTTCTCTTCTAAAGAAGGTCTTACTCTGCAGCTCAAGCCAGCCTGAAACTCACTATGTAGATCAAACTAGCCTTATACACATTGTGATCCTCCTGCCTCAGCTTCCCAAACAAAAAGCCTTCTACAGGAGATTACAGGTATGTATCACCATACTTGGGCTTAAAACTGCCAAATTACAATATAACAAAACATAGTTTAATCATTAGGAGATACCAAAAAAAAAAAAAAAAACAAACAAAAAAAAAACACAAAAAAAACCAAAAAACAAAAAAAACCAAAATTTACACTAAAATAGAGTCTGAAGGTTCATTTAGATTTCTTTAGGCTTGCTTTAGATTAGGTGATTTTCAGTATGAGGCTTGCTTGCTGCCTTTATAGAGAATGCATTCATGTTAGTGTTGGCATGGTGAAACACTAAGCTTCAAAAACCAACTCGTTTTCTTAAATATTAATTTATTTTATGTATGTAACCACTCTACCTACATGTATGCCTTTATGTCAGAAGAGAGCATTAGATCCCATTATAGACGGTTGTAGAGCCACCATGTAATTGCTAGGAATTAAACTCAGGATATCTGGAAGAGAAAGTAGTTCTCTTAACCACTGAGCCATCTCTCTAGCCACAAAGATTATTATTTATTTTTGTTTTATGTATGCAAGTGTTTTGCCTGGTGTCTGTGCCTTCAGTAGCTACAAGAAGGGTTTAGATTCTCTGAAACTGCAATTCCAAATGGCTGTGAGCTACCATGTGGGTGTTGGGACCCAGCTTCAATTACTCTTAACTGCCAAGCCACCTCTCCAGCCCCAAGTTGTATTTTCATTAGAAATAACTCTATAATCTAAGTTTATTTACTTATTATGTATACAATGTTCTGTCTGCATGTATGCCTGAACACCAGAAGAGGCCAAGAGGGCACCAGATTGCATTATAGACGATTGTGAGCCACCATGTGGTTGCTGGGAATTGAACTTGGGACCTCTGGAAGAGCTGCCAGTGCTCTTAACCTCTGAGCCATCTCTCCAGTCCCCTAGTTCTATAATATAAAGAGGTGCTATCTTTAATTATAAAGGAGATGAAGTTATATTATGAATGTTCAGAGTTTTCTTTCCATGGGTCAAGGGCATAGGAGAAAACACCCTAAAAGGCAATTTTAGTTGAATAATATTCCTAATGAACATGTATCTGAGAGAAACTAACATGAATTTTACAACAAAGCTATAAATTATTGTAATAGCTCATATACAATCAAGAGAACTTGTTTTTCTTTTTTTTAAAAAAATTATTGTATTATGGTGTTTTGACTGCATACATTTCTGTGTGAGAGTGCTGAATCCCTTGGAACTGTGGTTACAGCCTGTTGTGAGCTGCCATGTGGGTGCTGGGAATTGAACTCATGTCCTCAGTAAGAGCAGCTAGTGTTCTTAACTACTGAGCCACCTCTCCATTAAAACAAGTATGTATGATACATGTCTTAAATGAATAAAAACTTATTTCTTCAGATAACCTGTACTCAGGTCAGAGACAAGAACAACAAAAAGCAGCATTATGTAAGTGACACTAGGTATACTCATAGAGGGAGAATGAAAAGGTCAAATCCCAGCTTTAATGTCGTAGTTTATATAAACTAGGTATGGAAATCATGTCTAATCCTAACACATAAGAAGCTTAGACAGAAGGATTGCCATGATTTTCAGAGTAGATCCTGCTCTGAAAACCAACCAATCAACAATATTACCCCCTACTTCCTATTACAAAACCCAGCACTGCCCCTCCCCCCATTCAAATAATAGCATAGCTATACACATTTATAATAATCCCTCATAGGAAGCATAGACAGGAAGACTGAATTCCATGGCAGCCTAGGCTACATGGTAAGAGACCTTATCTGAATTCTCTGTCAACCCTTCATCATCCACATAAACATCTGTGAATTTGATGAATCTACACAGCCTATCTAAATAGTATATGGTTCAATATTACTATTAATGGGTTTCTGTTTAATTTTGCCTTGTGTGGACACTTTTAACCAAGAACTAAGAAAGGGCTGGAGAAATGGCTCAGTGTATATTGATTTTGTAAAAAACTAAAGCGTGTTTCTTGACACCCATGCAAGATGTTTCACATCCACTTATAATTCCAGCTTCAGAAGATCTTACATCTTTGGTCTCCACAGACATCGGTATTTATGTGCACATATCCACTTGCAAACATATACATAATTAAAATAACAAAAGTAATCTTTAAAAAAATACCCTAAAAATTCTAAATTATAAAAATTGAGTTTAAGAAATGGTCTAGGTAGCTGGGCTGGTACATGCCTTTAATCCCAGAACTCGGGAGGTAGAGGCAGGTGGATCTTCTGAGTTTGAGGTCAGTCTGTTCTACAGATCAAGTTCCAGAAAGCCTGTCTCGAAAAAAAAAAAAGAAATGATCTAAGTGAGCTAAAGGATTCTGAAGAAGTTGCCAGTTTTGTGACTATACATTAAGTATGTCATTTTTTTCCCCCTCTTGCTTTGAGGTTTTGGACTGCAGCCAGACTGGACTGGAACTCACAGTGGTCTTGCCTCAGCTACTTGACTCCTGGGAATATGTGCCATGGTATCTGGCTAATTTACAACTAAGTGAAAATTTTATTATATAATTCAGTGATTTCCAACTCATGATTGCCAAGGAAAGGTGAAAGGCTGAAGACCAATTTGCTCTGTCAAACCAATCAGTGTAGTTTCTTGCTGTGACTGAAGTCTGAGCCAGATTTTATTAGGCAAGAAATAATATGGGAAAGAACAAAAGGTACTCAATTTTCATTGTAGAGTTATCTTTCTTTTTTGGTGGTAATGAGGTCTCATCAAATTGCTCAGGTTTCCTTTAAACTTGTGATCATTTTGTAGCTGAGATTACAGGGCTACAGGACCAGGGTTAGTTCCAAAGAGTATTTACTTATTTATTAAATAAAGTCATGCTATGCCACCTTGTTGACCTGGTACTGAGTATACATCTTAGACTGGTTGCTAACACAATGGCTGCCTACTTGGCTTATCTTTCTCAATGCTGAACTTACAGGTATATACCACCAATGCTTGACTTTAAATACCTTTATTTTTCTAAATTTTATTTTTATTTTAAATTATGTTTATGTATGTGTGCCTGTGGCTTTGTGTATGTGTATGTAGGTGCCCATAGAAGCCATTGGGATCAGATCTCTGTGCAGCTGGAGTTACAGGCAATTTTGAACAGTCCAACGTGGGTGATGGGAACAGAACTTGAGTCGTGTAAGAGCAGTTTATGAGCTTATCTACTGAATCATCTCTCTAGTCTTACAATGTACGTTGTCGAATTTCATTTCTAGAAATTTAAGGAATTTAAACTTGAAAATATCTGCCTGTTTTAAGTGCTGAGAGTAGGGTATTTGGACCCTTACTTGAGAAGAGATTGGTTAAACTAGAGAATCCAGGTAGTCAGAATACTGACAACACACTCATAACAACTCCTGTTTTGATAAGAAAAGTTTTGCCTCTGCATCACACATTAGAGGCGAGCATTTGTAAATTAGGTTTAAAAAAGAATCTCTACCAGCAAGAAGTCTCCTATTTGATACACAAGTGGGCAAGAAGGCAGACATAGGTCTCTTAAGAAGAAAACCCTATTGGAGAATGTGATAGATCTTAGAGGGATGATGGTAGGAGACAAGGTCTTCTCCCAGTAACTCCTGGTAACAGATTTCCCACAGCCCAAACCAGTAACTTCTCTTAGAGACAAGACAGAAAATGATTTCCAGGGAAAGACTGGAGAGTCAACTCCGAGTTTAGCTTGAGTTCTACCTCTTAAATCAAGTGGCTTCTACTGAAAATGCTGATTAAACCAATTGTGCAGAGTACTTGTCTGTACTAATAAGGAGGAAGCAGTAAAGAAAGGTGAGTGGAACAGGAATAATGGGCTCCACATACCCAACAGATGCTTCATTCCGAGTGAGAGAGGGAAGGTGCCACATTATCCTTATTAAGTTAGCTGTGCCATACTACGCCACAGAATTTATTGCTAGTCTTAAACTCACTATGGGGCTGAGAGTAGCCCGGAACTCTTGGATCCTCCTGCTTCTCCCTCATCACCAAGTGCTGGGATTACAGGTATATGATACCATACCCAGATCCTGAACGGAATTTTAAATTGTAATATATATATATATATTCTTGTTATAAAAAGGAAAACTTTACTAAAGGTCCTTTATTACCATTTCCAACCCTATTCAAACAGCTCCCCTTCATATTACCACAATTCTCAACATCTTTCAAACTGTTTTTACCACAACTCTTCATTTTTTCCAGGCCTTTCTGGAATTGTACTTATTTCCAAGGTAAAATTACCTGCCTTATGACCATTTCAATCTTTTTTCTTAATATTTATTTATTATGTATACAGTATACAGAAGAGGGTACCAAATGTCATCATAGATGGCTGTGAGTCATCATGTGTTTGCTAGGAATTGAACTCAGGACCTTGGGAAGAATAGTCAGTGCTCTTAACCTCTGAGCTATCTCTCCAGCCCTATCATTTCAATCTTAAAATAGCAAAGCTTTAAGCAAAATCAACCAACTTACTTACTGTAAGAGATGTACTCAACTTTATTGAATATAATTGATCAATGATATAAACATGAACTGAAATACATTTTCAGGACCTTAAAATGCTGCTTTTAAAATATTCTGGCTACTTATATAAAAGACTTGACCTAGCTTATGACATAAACCATTAAAAAGAAGATCTGAAGAAAGATGAAAGCCATTCAAAGAGAGACAACAAATAAACGTGCTATGAATCTTGGATGAAGACTTACTATGGAATTCTGAACATCTCAGTACTACAGAACAATACTGTGAGGACTGAATTTGTGCTTTATGCTCTGCAGTTCTAAGTATAGAACCTTTTGTGTGGCTGGGTATGTGTCCCACTAGTGAGTGACACTTCAGCTCTGTAGTTCTCTTTGTAGCTGTTGTACATAATGCAACTACATGTTACACACTTGTTCCCTAGTATGTCAGCATTACCAACAGTACAGCATCAAATCACTGCTAGATTCTCAGATAAGTACCTAAAGCTTGCATTTAGGTTCTCTTAAGACACCATGTCACAAACAAAGAGCTTAACATTTGTACATTAAAGGAAGAAAACCAACAAATTAAAGTACGGGGCTTTAATTAACACTTATACTAGTGAATTAATATGCTTCAGTCTGATTAAAAAAAAAAATCCTTCACTGGCAGAATAAGAAAAGCATGTGCAGTTTTGTTCATCTGCTGTTATTTAATAAAGCCCTTAGCAAAATGGTAAGTGTGAAGAAAACTGCATTAATTTCTAACTTTTCTGTTTATGTATGCAAAGGAATAGACAGCCTTTAAAGATAAATTAATCATCATGTTAGGAAATATTATGGCACATTATCAAAGATAAATAAAAATGAAAATATGACATCTGACACATTGTTTTCACATCAGATGCTCTGAAAACATCTTTTTTTTTTTTAAAGATTTATTTATTATGCATACAGTATACAGAAGAAGGTACCAGATGTCATCATAGATGGTTGTGAGCCACCATGTGATTGTTGGGAGTAGAACTCAGGACCTTGGGAAGAACAGTCAGTGCTCTTAACGTCTGAGCCATCTCTCCAGCCCGAAAACAACATCTTTCAAGCTGTTTTTAATGACACAGATCACTTACTCCAGCTCACAAGAAACTTTCTGCTGTTTCTTTAGTGCATAATTTTACATTTGGAGGCGAAAACAGAACTGAAGGAAAGAGATCTCTTTTAGAAATTACCTGTTGAAATTGAAAAGTTCTTGGGAAGAGTTAGGCTGAACCATATGACACTGCTATCACCCAACCAGTTTTGTTATAAAACTCCTACATATTTCATATGGTTTAACATGGAAAACGGATGAGATAGTAATTTTTGTTGTTCAAAATTACTCATATTGCAACAACAACAAAAGAATTGATGTTTTGCCTGCATATATGTGAGAAGCTTTGGCACTGAGTTATGGACAAGTGTGAGCTGCCCTGTGGGTGCTGGAAATTGAACAGAGTCCTCTGGAAGAACAGCCAGTGCTCTTCTTAACTGCTGAGCCTTCTCCCTAACCTGCAACTAAATTTTTTTTTTAACTGTTGGAGGCAAAACACAGGGCTTTGAATGTTCTAGGCAATCACCTTGTCACTGAGCTACAGTATTTCAGAAGTCCTCAAAAAGGCCTATTTTTTTGGGTTAACAAAGATTTCACCTGTAAAACACAAGAAGTCATTCTTAGCTATTAAGTATAATATTTAATAAAGGAAACTTTTTTATTTTATAGTATGAACAAAACTTTCTAAGAATAAGATGAAGAGGTGTTATTGTATCTTCAGGCTTAAAGATTACACATTTCATGGTGAGGGAGAAATTCCATACTCACATGCTTAAAACAGGCAACTGGAGCTGCTATGAAGCTATTGCTGTTGATGTAGTTACCCCAGCTGAAGCCTTCCACAGAGACTGCTGAAATAAAGTAAACTTAAATATAATTCTCCAACATTTTATCGCTAAGACCCCCGTTCTTTCTTTATTTGTGTTGGGAAGCATCTGGGTACCAAAGCACATGAGTAGAGGTCACAGGATAACTTTTGGGAGCTGGTTCTCTCCTTAAAGCCCAGGACTAAATTCAGGTTTCTAGACTTTTACCTGTTGAGCCATATATTGCTAACTCAAAAATTATTATTATTTTGTTGCTGTTTTTCAAGACAGGTTTTTCTGTGTAGCCTGGCTATCCTGGAACTCACATACCAGACTAGCCTCAAACTCACAGAGTTCCATCTACCACTGCCTCCTGAGTGCTGGGATTAAAAGCATGCGATCACAAAGTTTTCCAGTTAGCTGTGGTAACATATGACTTTAAACCTGGAAGACCCTGAAGACTGAGGCAGAGAGATTTCTGAGCTTGAAGTCAGCCTGATCTACAGAATAAGTTCCAGGGCTACAAAACAAAACAAAACCCACACACACACACACACAAAAAAAAAAAACAAAAAAAACCTTGAAAAGTTATTGGTGAAATGTGATGACTCAGCTTGTACTCGAAAGCTTTTGATTTCTCATAAAGATTAAAAAACTTGACTATATGAGGGTTTTTTAAAAATATTTTTATTTTATGTGAATTGGTGTTTTGCCTGCATGTATAACTGTGTAAGGGTGTAATCACAGACAGTTGTGAGCTGCCATGTGGTTGCTGGAAACCGAACTCAGGTCCTCCAGAAGAACAGTCAGGGCCTTTAACCGATGAGCCATCTCTCCAGCTCAAGTTTTTTTTTTTTTTTTTTTTTTTAAAAGCCAGCCCCCTTTCTAAATACTTGTTACCAAAAGTATAACAGATTTCAGAGTTTCATGTATTTTTCAGACATATGTACGAACTTCATTGGTTCTTAAATGGCACATATTTCAAAACATTTTGAACTTCAGATTTTCTTTTATATATTTCCTTTATTGCACTAGGTGAATACTCTATTACTAAAAAGTACCTTCCCCAGATCAGATTTCTTATTTTCTAATTCGGGATATCTTACTTGTGTTCACAAACACATTAACACCACTAGAACATCTTTGTGTGTTAACTAATCTTTTCTAAAATAGTTAACAACCGATCACCTGATAACAGGAAGCACAGTCTTAATATTTGAACAGAAATAACATTTAGCTCAAGGTTAAAATGGTATTACTTGAAATCAGCCAGATGAATAATCTTTCTCTTTTTACACACTCACCAGAATTACCTGCTTTTGTCTTTGCTTGATTTTGCAAGGTAGCTTGATATTGAGCATAGGCAGCTAATTTAGCAACTAAAGGTTGTTTCTGAAGGACTTTTGCTTTCTTTGTTGGAGGCTTACCCTGAAACAAGAAAAGTTAAGTAAATAGAATTCTTCACCCCCTCCACAACTGAAATTTAACACAATTGCATACTACTCATCTGCTTAAATATTCAGGGTTTAGGAAATTATTAAAGCCAAGGAAACATACAAGAAATTTTAACATGAGAGTTTTTCTTTTTGTTCTGCTACAATGTAGTTATCTAATATGGGCAGCAGAGCTAGCACAGACTAAAACAGCAATATGCGAATTAATATGTTAATAAAAATTATATCCCATAAAATGTTAAAATATAGGCGTTGTGGATACTTGACCTCTTCTTAGAGTAGACAGAGTCAGTGTTATTTACTCATGCAGCTGCGAAGCATTGCTACTGATATGGTAAGAGAAGACAACTGAATGTTCAAAGAGCAAGTGACTGAGGTTTATACCTTTAGTGCTAACGCAAAAGTCAATGACATAATGATCATGGCCAAATTCAGTGTGACAAACTGCCATCCATTTGGGTACAGACCACTGCTCAGGATCTTTGGGAACTGTCTATCTGAAATATAGAAATACATCTAAGTGATGTATTTCCTTCATCTGGGGGATTTAAATAACCTTTTCAGTGCTATGTAATGATCACAATAAGTTAAATGAGAGAAGAAAACTGTGACCATACAAAAGATAATTACAAAATTCAGTATTCTAATGCCTTAAATTTTTATATGGTATGATATTAACTTAGTGAAGACACCAGGATTCTCAGGCACTAATGTACAATTCAAAGAAGATAGTTTTTTTCATACCATGGGTTGTTTTTAAAAAAAGGTAAGTTATTAGCAAACATATTTGGTTAAGATATCAAATTGGTTGTACTCAAAAGTATGAAGTTAAACTTGTCTATCACGCACAAGGCTGGGGTTCATCATCAGCAACAAAAACCCAAGAAACAAAGAACAAAAACCAAAGTACAGAGCATGATGAGGAAAAAAGATAAAACAGAAAAACCCAAAGAATAAATCATTTTCACCAAAATGATAATCCTACCTTGATATTAAGTCAAGCAAAAACTGGAGAGGAAGTAGTAGAAGGCTATTATTTTCTATGTATAACGTGTTTAATTATACTTATGTGGGAAAAGTCTTTTTACTTCATTTATAGAGATAATTTACAGCTTATTTTGGATAGCCTGTCTTCGCCATGGAAGATACTCCAGTTTATATTACTTGTGGCTCATCAGTCCCTCAAAGTGTAGGCTGTAAATCACTGGCCAGCTGGGCATAAGTGGAGTGCAGTGAACCACAGTCAGATGACAGGTAAGTAAAAGCTGTGGGAAACAGGAAGAATAAGAAGGTTTCTGTACCGTTACCTGAAGTCTGGCCAGAATGCTTGCCTTCTTAGAGTTCGACGAGTAACTTCTTGAACAAGAAACACTGCAGAAACGTTTTGTTTTAGAGTAAAAAGCGTCTCGGACACCGACCATCCCACACATCTCACAGGTAGCTAATGAATAAAATAAAAACACCGGCATAAAAGGCCATATAATAAGATCAAATATCTCTACCTGTCTAGGGGTATTTTCTAAAAATCTGCAATTAACCTTTCCCCTTCTCTCTTACACAAAAGAGAAAAGTTATAGACAAGTCCTTGTATGATGCCATGGTGGTGGTGATGACTGTCTATAAAGTCTAAAAATTTTCTGAATTTCTAAAGGCTTTAAAAAGGTCAAAAGGTAAGGTGACACATGTCTACTTGTCTGTAACCCCAGTACTGTGTATGTATCTATACACACACATACCTACCCTTGCTTTCAACCAACATTTTCCTAATGCTTATTATGTGGTACACATTTTCATATGTGCTGATACACATATATTTGATATATATTATGAATTTCAGCTTTTAAAAGGATTATGAGCAAAAGATTAAAAGGAGTGCAACACAAGTGAGAACAAAATTACAGCAAAAGCCTTTATACTATTGCAAAGATTGAACCCCTCTCCCCCACAAAAGAGCAAGTATTTAAAAAAATTGAGAAGTCTTTTAAATTATATTCAGGGGACATAGAAGAATGGGGGAGGCTTCACATGTGAGATAGAGGTCAGGGAAAGAGACAGCTAAGCTTCTGATGGGTATTACATAACGACCAATATCCATAATGTCACACGAACCAAAATTCAAAACACAAACAGAGCTAGGCTTCGCTATGCAAACAGGCTGAGGCAGAAGGGTTGAAAGTTCAAAGTTTGCCTAGGCAACAGAGTGAATTCAAGGACAATGTGGGTAACTAAGTAAAATCCTGTCTCAGTAAAAAGTGGGCTGGGATGCAGTTCAGGCAGAGTACTAGCATACATGAAGCATTAAGTTTAATTCTTAGTACGACGTAGGAGAGAGAAAAACAAACAAAAAAATGGATAGGTTAAAGTTCCACCCAAATGGCTCAACTGGAGATACCTGTAGCATAACCAATACTTACAAACCCATGAGAAACAGAAAGAAGACAGAACACCAAAAATATGAGACATTGGCAGTGAATATAGGGTGTTCCCTTTTGGGGGGGGGAAGGAATAGCTCTATACAAATTGTAGATTAAATGATTTGTAATTACCTACACTTAAAAAAAAAAAAAAAAAAAAAAAAAAAGGTCTGTCATATACTGTTTTGATCCTAGCACTTGGGAGGCAAAAGCAGGCCCTATTTCCACAGTAGATTATCCTGTCTCCCAATAAAACCAAACTAGTCAAGTGGACAATGAATCCTTGACAAGAATTATACAATGTGAAACTACAATGTTCTTTTGTGATAAGATTTCCACTCTGGTATGGCATCACCAAAACCACAGCAAGAATACATAGCAATAGCAATTAAGTTTTGTTTTTTGTAGACAGGGTCTCACTATGTAGCTTTGGTTGGCTTGGATTTCACTGTGTAGTCTAGGCTGGCCTTAAACTCACAGAACTCTGCCTCTGCCTGTCTGTGCTTTCCAAGTGCTGGGATTAAAGGTATACTACCACATCATGTTCAGTATTTCTGACAAAAGTTTTCACATAGTTTTGTCGACCATGACTGAGAATGTCAGTTGGTGTACAGATTGAGTTCCAGGCTCACAGAGAAAACCCTGTATTGAAAACCAAAACCCAACCAAATAAAAGCAACAATAACCAAACTGGCTGGCTCTGTAGTAAAGGCACTTGCCAAGGAAGTGTCGCAATCTGGAATGGACCCTACACATAAAGGTGAAAGAAGAGAATGAATCACACAAAGTTGTTTTTCTGATTTCTCCTAGTGTACCAACATATATACATATATACCTCCACCTTTCTCTCCTCACATCACAATTAAAAAAATAAATAAATAAAACCGCTAAAAGAAGTATCTATTATTTGAAATTGGGTGTTTAAGAAGAGAAAGCCAGTGACTGAACTGCAGTGTCCTGAAGAAGACAGCAACGCTGAAATATCTTTTGGCCCAATCACAGTGTAATCAGCCATTTGCTGGAAGCGTTTTGAGGATGGTATGTTTTCAATGGGACTGAGGACAACAGTAGGAAGGCAAATCAGGAGTAGACATTCCTGTCAGCAAATAATCTGAACATTACCAGGAAAAAGTGGCCAGGATATTGATGAATACAATTACTTTGACTAATAAAAGAGATAGAGGTTATTTCCATAGTAAGAAATAAACTATGGTTCTTTAATATGTCTCAGAGACACACTAAAGTCTAGTGTGAAGAGATGCCATTATAATATAAAAAGATTAGAATTATTCTAGCAGCTTGATTTAAAAAAAGAAAAGGTCACTTCCTTCATAAGGTTGATTCTCAATATATATGCACACAAACTTTTTTATTTGTGGTCTCTCCTAACTCAGGGCATTATGCATTCTAGGAAAGTATTACATTTTGGCCCCTAGTTTAGCCTTAAGAGTAACATTAAAACCAAATGAAAAAAGTCAAAACAGGATAATTCTGATTTAATATAAAGCATACTCTAATTCTGAGAACCACTAAAAAATAAAAAAATAAGATCATTTCCTGTGTAAGATAGCAGCACCTTATTACTGGAGTTGATAACTTATGTGACAGGCAGGCATGGTGGCATTTTGGCCCCTAGTTTAGCCTTAAGAGTAACATTAAAACCAAATGAAAAAAGTCAAAACAGGATAATTCTGATTTAATATAAAGCATACTCTAATTCTGAGAACCACTAAAAAATAAAAAAAATAAGATCATTTCCTGTGTAAGATAGCAGCACCTTATTACTGGAGTTGATAACTTATGTGACAGGCAGGCATGGTGGCGCCAGTGAGGCAGGAGAACTATCAAGTTCCAGGCCAGCCTGTAATTTATAGTGCAATTTGTTCTGAAAACTAACCACTCAACCCTCAGCCTCCCGCCCCCAGCAAATCGTGATGAATTGTCAGTGTTTTCAAACTCTACAATCCTTCCCACTTTCCGTCCTATAGGGATAGTCATGAACTGAATTTGTCTTATAATAGGACTGCTTTTATTTTTGTTCTGCTTGCTTTGCATTAGAAGGTAAGATGGCAGAGATAAAACTCTTTGATCTTATTAGGAATGCATGAGTTTCAGGCTTATAATCTTCAGATAATCCTTTAAAAATTCTAAAGCAGAGGCCAGGCATGGTGCCTCTGTCTACAATCCCAGCAAAGACAGGATGATTGTTAGTTCTCTGGGCAACACAGCTAGACACTGTCTAAAAATAAAATAAAATAACCAAACCAACCTAACAAAAACATCAAATGAAAACACACCTTCAAACATAAAATCATGCAACAGATGAAAGTGTAGTTACTCACCCATTCCAGATTTACCATCTGGGTATGTGTAGACTTGTCCATTATTTTTGATAATTGGGAGACTGGAAGGTAAAGGAGCAACTTCTTCTTCACTCTCCTCGGAGCTGGAGCTGCTACTTGTGTCCTCACTGCAGCTATCATAACCGTCAAACATCACGAACGAGTCTTCTTTTTCTTTTTGATTGTGAAGAATGTTCTGTCTTTGTAGAAGAAACCATTGACATATGACACAGTGCTCACATACGATCCCCTTTCCAAGTCCTTAACACAAATTCTGCCAAGTGAGACTTGATAAATGAAACTTAGTACTGAGAACAGATAACTGTTGCTTGTTTATTGGGATAGGGACTCTTCGTTACAGCTCAGATTGGCTTCAAACTCAGGTGATCCTCCAACTTTAGTCTCCCAAACTGCTAGGATTTACATACAGGTCTAGAAAACAACATTATTTTATAATGAAATTCCAGACACTGCAGCAAAATGTACTTCTCTATTTTGAGATACAAATTAGTAAATTTAATAAAGATGAGGTAACTGAGACTGATGTAATGACTTGTGTATTTAACAAAGTATGTCCTTCTTTCCGTCTAAGAATTTACATCAGACCCTTTCCTTTAAAACAGTAAGATATAGCAGGTGGATCTCTGTGAGTTCAAGGCCAGCTTGGTTTACAAAGTGAGAAGTGAGTTCCAAGGCAGTTAGGGCTGTTATATAGGGAAATTCTGTCTTTAAAAAAAAAAAAAAGAGGTATAAAGATTATTTCTTAATTTGCCTTTTATTTATAAAATTCTTAGTTTAAGTTTTTTTTTTTTCTTTTAAAAAAATGTATGTGGGTTTGTCTGCATGTATATCTGTGCATCAATTGTGTGCTTGGTGCTCACAAAGGCCAGAAGTTGTTGTTAGATAGTTATAGAACTGCAGTTATAGACAATTTAGAGTTGCCATGTGTGATGGTAACAAAACCTGTGCCTTCTGGAAGAGCATTAACCACTGAACCATCTTTCCAGCTCTCTTTTATTTTGAGACAAGATTTGCTTGTAAGGGTGGCCTCAATCCTAATGACTACCCAACTGGCTGAGATTACACAGGCGTGCCTTTGGTGCCCAATTTGGTTTCTCAGATCACGTAATGTTATACCTTCAAAAATAGTGACTCAGGATTAGCCCTGGAAAAATTTGCATGCATCAGTAATGTTGCTACAACTCCCAACCCCTTTACTGTACTAAGCAATCTTTTAATACAGTCTACCTTCAAAGAGTCAAAATTTGACACTATTAGAATATTTAAAAAGAAGAAATCAGACTCTAAGGCAATTCCAAAAGAAAACTTTTGCTAATTTACCTTGATGAGGTAGATGGTAGGGGATGTCTTAATCTTCATTTGATAGTGTGGTGATATTAACAAAGAATTCTGACCAATCTGCCAATATTACCTGAGTATTGGAGTTTTTTCTTAGTCACTCAACAACTACTTATTACCTGTATAACTATTAACTGTGTATACAACTGACACGGGTCTTATAAATGATGTCATGGACTGAGAGATGGAGCAGTTATGGGGCAACAGAACAAAGATGGGGCTGGTAGCATAGTCAATGGTGATATCTTCAGAGAAATGTTGCATAGCACTTTCTTTTCTAGATAAGGTCTTCTTTTGGACACAGAAATAAAAGTTCTAAAGGGGATACAAAACGTCATCTTTCAGAAAAACTCCTTAAGCTTGGGAAGTAAGCAACTCAAAGGCTGCAGGAAGTCCCTAGAACTGACCAGATACATTAGATGCTCCCTCCCTAAACACGTATGTGCTAAGGATTGCTCAGAGACACTGTCTGGAAGAGGCAAGAGACTAGCTAGCTAAGCTACATGTAGGTTGTGCAATATGTTTCAGGTCTGCAGCTTTTGTGAGCTGTCACTCATCTGGGGTGTGCTTTGGTGATCCAACTGTCTTTTGAGTAATTTCTGCTCCTTCTAAGAACCCCTCACCCATAATCCTAGAAGTAACTCCAATAAAATCCAATGACTCACCAAGTTGAAATCTGGTGGTATCCTTAATTTGGTTTGTCTTTAGTTCCTGAGGTAAGTAGACATTTGTTTATATTCCTAGGAGTAGTGTCACACAACATAAGACCCCGAGGACACAAAGGGTGACCCTTGAATATCTTCTGTTGGAACAGGCGGAGGAGGGATCAAGATAAAGGAGTATGAGTTGAGCATAGTGACTCATGATTTAATCCTAGCAATGGGAGTAGGGTAAGGTATAGTGTGGCATGAGTGTGAGAATATGTACATGTGCATGACTGAAGAGGCAACAGATCGCCAGGAATGTGAAGTCAGCCTGGTCTCCATAGTGAGTTCCAGGGCAGCCAGGGTTACATAATAGAGAACTGTCTAAAACCAAAACCAAAAAGATAGCGGATATGAGGCTATAATAACCTAGATACACAGACAGTGTGGCTATGCCTAGCATGAGTGGAATGGAGACAATGTACAGGAGGATTTGTAGTAATGGTTCTTCTGAGCTGACTCCGGTCAGGGTGTCACCCCACAGAGTCAAGAGAAGACAGTATATGAATTACTTACCACAGTATCTGCAGTATCTGGTTTACAATGTTAAAACTAACACTAGCTAGACTAGACAATGAATCTCTGATAAATTATTACAGCCTACTTCCATGCAGAAATATCATGAAGACTCCACATGGGGCCAGTGAGATGGCTCAGTGCTTGTAGCACAAGCCTAATGATCTGACGTCAGTTCCTGGACACCAGGGCGGAAGAGAGAGAGAGCCAAATTAAAAACATGCATGCAAGCACATGCTCACAGAGTAATAGACTAAGAGATTTAGAATAGCCTTTAAGCCTAGCACAAGCAATTCTTTGAGTTTGAGGTCAGACCAAGTTTCAGGACAGGGCTACACGGAGAGACTCCAAACAAAAAACAAAACCAAGATAAAACGTTCCCCCAACCAAAAATCACCTCCCCACTCCCCAAACAAAAAAATCATTCCTTCAAATAAAGACTCCCAAGTTTTTCATATATGCTTGCCTGCTACATAGGCAGTTCAGCAAGTAACACATGCCAATTCAAGTTTATTCTAACTCTATTTGCAGAAAGTTATTATCTTGAAGTTTCACGTGATAATTCCAAGTAGCACACTTTTAATAATTAAAGAATATTAATATTTTTAGAGAGTTATTGGCACATACGGTGGCATACACATTGTTCTAGTTTGCCTTCTGTTGCTGTGATAAATACTATAACTGAAAGCACTTGGAGAGGAAGGGTTCATAATAGAGAACTGTCTAAAACAGTTCTTACTTTTTACATTTGATGTTACAGCTCATCACTAAGAAAAGTGAGGGTAGGAGCTCAAAGTTAGAACTGAAGCAGAGGCCATGGAGGAACACTCTTACTGGCTTGCTCTCTGGCTTGATCCACTAGCTCTCCCTCTCCCTTCCAGTGGGCAGAAACCTCCTATATCAATCAATTAATAATAATAATAATAAAAAATGTTCCACAGACATGCCAACAGGACAATCTGACCAGCGCAATTCAATTGAGATTCTTTTTCCCAAGGAGACTCTAGGCCTGCCAAGTTTACAACAAAAGCTAACCAGTACACATCTGTAACCACAACACTGCAGGCTGAGGCAGGAGGATCACAAGTTCAAGGTAAGCATTTCTACATAAAGTACCATGATTATTTAAGAGTTTAATTTTTTTGTGCTTTCAAAGTATTTTTAGAGCTTTTAATATACTTATGGACATTATTAAGGAGAAATTATGTGTTATGCAGTAAAAATCTTTCTAATTTATCCTGAAGGGCTCATGGTTTAGAGGAATGCTCTCTAACCTTTTCTATGGTCCTAAAACACACAGAAAAGACCTTTATAATAAACACTTGTTAAGTTTTTTGCTCGTGGGAGAGGCATACTCACATACTGCTAGGTGCTGCACAGAGAGTTTATTTAGAGAGTTCAGATATCTGGGGGGTAGGGGAGAGGGGAGAAAGAAAGAGGGAAAGAAACAAGGGGGAAGCAGAAAAAGAAAAAAGGGATCCAAAAAGGAATCCACTTCCACTTCTCTCTGTAAGAGAGCAGATGGGCATAGATCTACATAGCCACACCTGGGGGATCTCTCTGCCATTCTATGGTGAACACACCCACCACGCTCAGGCTGAGAAATCTGGCTATGTCAATATATCATGAGTATTTGTAACCTAAAAAAAATTATTTTTAGTTATTAAGTGTACTGTGTGAGGGCAGGTGCCTATGGAGGCCAGAAGATCTCATACCCACTGTAGCAGAAATTACAGGTGGTTGTGACTTGAACTTGGGTCTTTTCCAAGTGTAGCAAGTGTTCTTAATTGTTGAGTCATCTCTAGCCCAGTATTATCATAATTTGTGCCACAAATTTTTGGGGGAAGCTGTATTCTTAGGAAGAGCTGTTCTCTAAGTACTCCCCTGCATTAAGATAGTCTATTGGTGAATTTACATATAAAATGTAACATGTTTACTCTATGTAAATTATCATGTATTAAGAAGGCAGCTTCATCTTCAAGTGGGTGCTAGTTAACTGAATACTGTCCTCTGTAAGAACAGTGCTCTTAACCTGAGAGTGGTAACACCAAGTTCAACCAGATCAGTGTGTTAAAGTCACCAAGCTTGACTGCCTGAAACAGATTCTCAGGACTGAGCAGTGGAGGGAGAGATCAATTCCTATAGATTGTCCTCTGATTTCCACAAGCGGAGGCTTGAATCCCACACCCTTTCTCCCAAGTTCAAGACAGAATCCAAAATCCAATTAACAGTCACATTCAAGAGAAAGAGACAAAATATCATTTCTGTATTCTAGAAGGGCATGCGAGCCCTGCCTAACTTATGCCACATGAAAAGATAGCTAGAAAACGGGAAACTGAAACACAAAAATACTACTAAAAGTTATGAAATACTTGGGGGTAAATGTGGCAAGAGATGGGAATCTTAAAAATGAGAAAATAGCACTAACAAAGACCTAAATGGAGAGGAGGATCATGTTCACAAACCATAATTAATATCATTAAAAAACAATTGTTTTTGTTTTGGAGCTTTGAGACAGGGTCATACTTGGTAGACCAGGAAATCATGACAATCTTCCTGCCTCAGCCTCCTGTGTGCTAGGACTACAGGCTTAGCCCCCTTATCTTGTACTAAAATGTCAGTTTTTTCCCCCCTAAAACTGATTTACACATTTAACAGTCTAATCATAATCTTACCAAACTGATAGAAACTGACAACTTCATTACATTATAATGCTACAGTAATGTAGAGAGTGAGATTTTGCTATGATCAAAGACTGAGATCAAAAAATAAAGAACCCAGAAAGACATATAGTCAATGAAAGTGAGATACTTTTTTCCATATTCCATATCCAACCACATGCTTAAAGTTGCTTGTACACACAACCACCCTCCCACCCCCCCACCCCCACAAAAAAAAAGTTAAGAGAGTAAGACAATCACAGTCTGAGAGGAAATATTTGCAAAACATGTACTTGATAAGGATTGTGTTTAAGAACAGCAACAAGAAATATCAAAACCCAAGAGAAGGCTTAACTCAGTTAGTGGAACACTTACCTAGCATGCACAAGCCCTGGATTTGGTCCTCCACATTGCAAATAATACTGAGGTGAAGTTAGGAGGATGAGAAGGAGTTCAAGATCATCCTGGGCTACAACCCAATTTGAGGCCATCCTGGACTAAATAAGACCCTACCTCAAAAACAAAACAAAACAAAACAAACAATCCTATCCCCAATCTCAACGAATGCCTTGTGTGGTGGCATAAATTTGTAATTCCAGCTACTTCAGAAGTCAAGACCTTGCCTTACATAAAAGAATTTTTAAAAAGGACTAATAATATAGTTACGTGCTAGAGCACTTGCTTAACATAAACTGAAACACAAAATACAAACCAAACCAAAAACAGAACAGTGTGGTGTCACTTCCAGAACTCAGATTAGAGACATCAGGAATTCAAAGTGCACCCTCTGCTACAACGCTCAGGATATAAGCCACCTTATCTAAAATAACAAAACAAATCCCCACACAAAACAAGACAAATACACCCTCAAAACAATAAAAGAAAAAAAACAAAATCACTTTAGTGACTATGACAATCCACTTTAAAAACAAGTCAAAATATTTAAGACATTTCAAAAGCAGGTTAATATTTTTAGCCATTGTAAAATGTTGACTGTCTAAATGGCAGAAATTTATATTCCCAGCATTTATGCCTTTAAGCCCAACACTTAAAAAGCAGAGGAAGACCAGTGTCCTTCCAGACTAGTCTGGACTATACAATAAGATTCTGTGTGAAAGCAGGTAGAGATAAGGTTCAGAGGTTAAGAACACTGGTTACTTTTGAAGATGATATGGGCTCTAAGAATTGTTTTGATTCTTAGAACCCATGAGGTGGTTCATGGCTATCTGTAACTGTAGGGGACCCAATACTTTTTTTCTGACCCCCATACGCACCAAGAATGCATATGGTGCATATATATATACACACAGGCAAAAGACATAAAATGAACAAACTGACTTTAATTCTTGAAGAGACAGGTGGATCTCAGAGTTTGAGGGCATCACGGCCTACAGAGCGAGTTCTAGGATAGCAGGGGCGACACAAAGAAAACCTGTCTTTTTTTTTTTTTTTTTTTTAAAGATTTATTTATTATGTATACAGTATACAGAAGAGGGTACCAGATGTCATCATAGATAGTTGTGAGGCACCATGTGTTTGCTGGGAATTGAATTCAGGTCCTCTGGAAAAACAGTTAGTACTCTTAACCTCTGAGCCATCTCTCCAGCCCGAAACCCTGTCTTTAAAAGCCAAAAACCAAGAAAAATAAATCTCTCAAAAAGCAGAAAATAGAAGAGAGTTGTAGCCCAGCTGGTAGAATGCTTAGGAAGACTGAAGCCCTGGGTTTGTCTGATCCTCAGCAAAACATAAACAGGGTGTTGTGTCACATGACTACAATCCCAGCATTTCAGAGGCAAAGATGTTCACTAACATCTTTAAGGATGAATCACAGACCCTGTCTCCTCAACCACCACCTTCACTACTGAGCCCCTTCAGAAATCCAAGTAAGAGTCTATACACACATAACACAGAAGTATATATACACACATTAATCTACATACACTTTTACCTCCAATCCCTAATCTACTCCCAGAAAGTCTAAGTAAGAACAGTGTCTCTAGACAAAAGAACCAACTTTTTATTCAAGCCTTTTATTTGGTGTGTGTGGTATATGCATGTTTTCGTGTATGTATATGAATATGCATATGTGTTAGAGGTCAACTTCAGGTGTCTTCCTGAATCCCTTTTCATCCTATTGAGATGTGACGGTTCACTGAACCTGAGCTCACTGGTTTAGGTAAAGTGGCTGGCTGTTTAGAGAGCTCCAGAAAATTGCTAATCTTTGTTTTCTCCTCCAGAGCTGGAATTACAGGCTACCATGCTTGGTTTTTTATAGAGATGTGGAGATTAAAGACCCAGGCCACCTTCTGCAATGCAAGCACTTTACTGATAGGGGCATCTCTCCAGCCACTCCCCCTCTTAAATACAAAATTTCATAAATGATAATCCACACTGAATATATATCTCTCCTTTCTTTGTAAAAATGTTGTTTTTGATATTTTGTATGCTACAATAAACCTATGTATATGTGTTATATTATGGTAAGAGAACCTCTAGTGTATAGTAAAAGAAAAAAGTTTTGATAAAAACCACTTTAATATGCAATTTTGTTATACATAGTTAAAGTCCTTTCCAAAGAAATTATAGCAGCTGTGTTTTTTGTCCCAGCAATATCTAGAATGTTAGTTTCAAATATATTATCGTTTTTGTTAAACGAATGGATGAAAACAATCTGTCAGTATAGTCGTTTACACTTCTTTGGAAAAAAAATGTTAAATTTTCAGGAAGGCTGAAAGAATTGTACAACAAATACCTGTGTGCTCATATTTACCAGTATCATTTTGCCCCCATTTATTTGTTCTTTCCTCTAAATACATAGTTTACTTAAACCATACACACCAATCCTAAGAATAAAAACCTTCTTCAAATGACAAAATAACTCCAATAACAAAACGAACCACATCAACACCCTCAGAAATAAACCAAGCATTTAGGACACTTAATTTTGAAAGTTATATATTTGTAAGAATGTAGGCTTTTCCATTTTTAATAAGGTTCTCTTTCCAGTTTGGGTTTTAACTGATTTTTCTTCATTAAGTAATGTTATACACGGATAAAAGCAAGCAATGTTCTGTTTACAGAATATTGCACCCAGAGGCATAGGATGGCACCTAATGGGTAACATTAATTCTGAATAGTTAGTAAAGGTCTAGTTTTCTTATTCTTTCCCCAGGACACTAATATGCAGATACTGTCACTCCTCTCTCCTTTATCAGACAGGGTAGATCTGTATATCTCTGGCTGTCCTGGAACTTACTATGTAGATCAGGTTAGAACTCACAGAGAAGAGCCTGTTTCTGCCTCCCAAGTGATGGGATTATAACAACCTCACATCTACTTTAGTATGTGATGATTTCTGACAAAATTTTATAATGATGGCAACAATTATTTTCCAATTCTAGTACTTGAGCAGTCAGCAGTAAGTCTTAGGACGCTTTACCTATCATTTTTCATTATCAGTTTGCATTAACTTCTGCTCCCCTCCATCACTGTTCTTACTCACTTTGGGGTTTAGATGATCTCCAATTAGGTTGTTACGGTCTTCTTGAACTGGTTCTCACACCTATTTGACATACTATCCATACCTTTTGTGTAATTCCTTATTTTTTTAGCATATTAATATATCCCAGGCTTATTTTAAACTGACACTGCACCTTCAGATCTGAAATTAATTTCTTTAGGGAATTCTAATCCTCTTTAGTGGTTAGTATTAAAGCCCAACATCTCTTATCTCAACATAGGATAGTTTTATACTGTCTCCTCACCCTACCCCTTTTCGGAAACAGGGTTTCTCTATGTAGTCCTGGTAACTCACTATGTAGATCCAAACTGACCTTCAACTCATAAAGATACACCTGCTTCCCTAAAGCTGGAATCAAAGACACAATGAGACCTTCATACTTTCTTTTGTTTATACATCTTTTGACCTTTCTCTTTTGAATCTTTAGTCAACTCCCCTCCCCAGTTTGTTGTTAGTATGAATCTATCTGTAAATTTTGCTTCTGCTTATGGAACTTTTTGGCAAGCAATTAAAAAAAAAGTGACTAACTGTAGCACTCAGGAGGCAGAAATAGGAAGATTTTATGAGTTCAAGGCCAACTTGGTCTACATAGTGAGTTGTAGACCAGTCAGGGTTGCACAGTGAGACAGACCTTTTCTTGGTGAGTGGTATGATAAAATGAATCAAGTTCTTGGTGAGCACATATTCTAGTAGAGTATGCACAAGCATTTCCTCCTATCCACCTCTAGGAGCCAACATCAGAAAAATTTTCCTAAATTGCAATACAGAAAAAAAGAACCTCCATTTTCTCCTAGTTTTTGTACAGTTTATTTCTATCTTTAAGTCTCTAGGCCATCTCTGGGTCATTTAGACTTCCTTCTCTTGAGTGGTGAGAAGGATTTAACATCTGTTTTCAAATGGCTGCCTACTTTCTATAACATTGTTTATTAAATCTTATCTCTGTTTTGAAATGTCATTTAAAGTACTAGGTTTCTATCATATACTTCTGTGTTTCTGAAGTTTTCCTTACAGTCATTTGTTGCTAATGACAGGGACACATTCTGGAAATTCCAACATAGGTCCACTCAGTCCTTCCGAGTTAACAGTTAAGTCAACTCTGGGCAAACTCTGCCTTTTCAACATTTAAAACTTTTTTATTCATCTTTTATCATCATGGTGCCTAAGACTATGCTCTTCTGTCTTCCATTTAGGCCATTGTGTTTCTCTGTTTCTGATACCAGGCTTTATTAAATTTGGTGTTGCTGTCTTCAATACAGGAGATTCTTCAGCACCTATGGTTTGGTTCTTTAAGCTTGTAATTATAAAACAGGAAATTTCTGACTGGCAAGCTGAATACCCACCACTCATTTTTTACTTTTGCATTCTTAATCCCTCTTAATTTTGTTGATAGGTTCATCATTCTTTAAACAACAAGTAATAATAAAAACTTTTTTCTTCTTCCATTAATACACCTCTGTTTCTCCTTTTTTGTTTATGGGTTCATACTTCCAGCATACTATTAAACAACAGAGATAGTAAGGACACTTACTTTACTCTTTATCATTCTTATTAAATGCTCTTTACCTATTTCTATTAAAATGTTGGCTGTAAGATTAAGGTGCACATTTATTTGTTTTAGGTAGTGTCTCTATGTAGTTGAGACTGACTTTGAACTCTCAATTCTCCTGTGCCACCAACCAAGGACTGAATTAATTGGTATGTATTCTCATGAGTCTGGCTATTTCTCTAGTACTTAGAGAATACTCCATGACTTTCTATAGTCAAACTTAGACATTTAATACTGTGTAAGGTGCATATTTATCAAGACAAAATGTTCATAAAATCACCTGTGGATCCATTCTTCTTTTTCTTCAATTTTTTTTTAAATCAAAAAAGAGTTTTTACAGGCCTTTGCAGGATGACTTTTTTCTTTAGATCTAGTGATATGTTAAGTTACACATATTTCAAAGTATACAATCATCTTTATATCTGTATTAGGTGTACAAGTTCACCTAATTAAGATGTTATTTCTTTAAAAACTAGAGACCACATATTCAAGGTTTACAATCATATTGTCTTACCCGCAATTTTCACTTCTTTGTGTTATCTCTATCAGTTTAGAAGTTATATATCACTCCTGCATTATAAAACAATTTTCTCATTTTGTATATTAATGTAGCACTGGAACTACCATTTCTCATTTTTGTATTTATCTTGTTCTGATTTTGGCTGGTTTATTTTACTGATATGTTTATAAGGGTTATCAATGTTCCTCTCTTTCCTGCTCTGAAGTGCATTCCATAGATTAGGATCCGGGTAATTTTATTAGCACTTTTAGAAATGTAAATATGGAGCCAGCAATATGGCTTACTGTGCTAAAATGCTGGCAACACAAGCACCATAACATTAGTTTGATGGTTGGGTTCTAGGTAAAGGCAGGAGAGAACTGACCTGACAAAGTTGTTCTCTGACTCTCATATAAGTAAGACACACATTTGTGAATATGCATTGTCTAAACACTTTAATCCCAGCACTTGGGAGGCAGAGGCAGGTGAATCTCCATGAATTTAAAGAAGCCTGGTATACAAAGAGTTCCAGAACAGCTAGAACTGTTACCTAGAGAAACCTTGTCTCAAAGTGCCAAAACCAAAAAACAACCTCCCCCAAACAACAAAAATCTGCACTTTGTATTTCCCTCTAAACCCCCATGAAGCCTTTTATTAAAGATACCGTTGAATTGTAAATGTGTATTAAGATTCAAGACTTTCCTGTCAAGCCTGAAAAGCTCTCATATACCTTTTCTGTCAACTCCTGCTTTTGTTCCAGAGTTCTGTTTTTATAAATATTTTATAAGTGCAGGTTGAGAATTCGTTACCCTTTTGATATAGGGTTTCTCTTTGTAACCCTGGTCATTCTGGAACTCCCTCCTGTACATCAAGCTGGCCTAGAACTTGAAGATTTTCCTACCTCTGCCTCTGGAGTTATTAAAGGTCATGACTACCACCTTACCACCTTGTCCTGAGGGTATCTTTATCTTAAACATTTCAACACCCAAATGAGATTACATCACATGGAATAGGTTAAATATTTTTATCTAAATGCTTGGGAATATAAGAATTAAAAATGAGGGTTGGAGAGATGGCTCAGTGGTTAAGAGCACTGGCTCCTCTTCCAGAGGTCCTAAGTTCAATTCTCAGCCACCACATGGTGGCTCACAACCATCTATAATAGGGCCTGATGCCCTCTTCTGGCATGAAGGCATATATGCACATAAAAGCACTTGTACCAAAAAATATAAAGTAAAACAAAAACAAACAAACAAACAAAAAAAACAAAAAAAACAAAACCCAAAAACCAAATGAGTTTTTTTGAGGAAAGTCTCAAATCTAAGCACAAAAAAATAATTTATGCCCCACATACATAAAAGTATTTAAAAATTCATTTGTCTTTTGAGATGTGTTTTTATTCTGTAGTCCATCATGGCCTTAAACTTGTGTGGCAGTCCTTTTGCCTCAGAGTTCCTAATGTTGGGACTACAGGTATGAGTCATTATGGCTGGCTTCTATCATTATTATAATATAGGGTCTCACTAAGTTATTTAGGCAGACCCTAAAATCATTTTATAGGTTAGGCATTGAACTCATTTGCCCTGACAGCTACTAGCACTGCTTTTTAAATTTTTTTTCTTCTTCAGACTCTAGTCTAGATTGACCTTGAGCCAATTTCCCTAGCACACCCTATTTGGGTGTGACTACCACACCTAGATTACTTACTCCGACTCCCCCAAGAGACAAAGTCTGATTAGGTAGTTAAAGTTAGACTTTAATTTGAAATCCCCTGCCTTAGCCTTACAGCTGAATATCACTATGCTCTTGTCTTTGCATGGAAATAATCTCACTTTTATTGCACCTATGTTTTTCTTTTTTTGTAACAGGGTCTCACTATGTAGCTTTGTCTGGCCTGGAACTTGCTACTGCTATGTAGACCAGACTGATTTCAAACTCCCAAGGATCCTCCTGCCTCTACCTTCTAAGTGCTGGGATTAAATGCAAACATTCATGGCCCCCCTTTAAAAGACTTTATTTTATGAGTATTTAGTTTGTATGCATGTCTGTGTACTACTTATATGCCTGGTGCCTGTAGAGTACAGAAGAGGGTGTTGGAACTCTTGGAACTGGGGTGATAGATGGGCTGTGAGCCTCGTGTGGGTGCTGGAAACCAAACCTGAGCCCCCAGAAGAACAGCCAGTGCTCTTAACTGCTCTATCTCCTGCACCCATGCTTTGACTGTGGGCTGTTATTTCAGGTCAGGTCAAATTTTCTACCTATGTGGTGTCAAAATGTTTTGAGTTTTAAGATATTTCAGACTTTAGATTTTTGGATTAGGGAAAGCCAATCTGCATGTCACGATTAAGAGCTGGGCACTGGCAGTGCATACCTACCTGTAAACCCAGCACTCCACAGACTGAGGCAGGAGACTGCAAATACAAGGTCATCTTAGGCTATATAGAAATCCTGTCTCAAAGAAAAGATTGGAAAGTATGAACATTTCTGTGCCTAATTTCTTTCAATCAGCATAGCATATTTGAGACCCATCTGTTACTATATCTACAAATGGTCCACTGCCTTTTACTACTAAGCAGCATTCTACTTCGTCCATGTACTACAGTTTATCTTTTCTCCATCCAGATTTGACTATCAATTACAGTGTTATTAAATTCTTGTTTTAGAAACACACGGTGCCTCTCTTTATGAGGATTTCTTCTAAGACTTCCCCCAGAGAATGGCAGAAACCAAGGATAGCTCTGAACTCTATGTAGAGAACGTGTACTCGTACATAATACCTAAAATAAAGTTTAACTCATACGTTAGGTACACATTATTTAACACTAATAAAACATAGCAATATAGTGTAATAAAAGTTATGTGCAAGAACTCTCACAAAATCTTACTGAACTCAATCTTTTAGCAGTGACATAATGCCTACACCATGAGATGAAGAGTGGGATGATACAGATTTAGGTTGCTATATGTATGGGAACACAGCCTGTGACACCTTGACAGTTAACCTGATAATCAAGATGGATATGAAGTAATGGCTGGATATGCAAAACATGGATAAATTGAACACAGAATAATTCATGACATAGACATAACTGAGAGGGTGTGAGATTTTAGATGTTTTCTCAAAAATTTTTTTTCTTTTTGGTTTTTTGAGAGAGAGTTTTTCTGAGTACCTGTCCTAAACCAGGCTGGCCTTACAGAAATCCATCCACTAATGGATGTGGAGTGCTGGGATTAAAGGCATGCTGTACCACCACCACTTGGCTATTTTTCTCAAATCTTAAAAGTTGTGTGAGATCATAATGTTCAGATGAGACTTCAAGAGGTGGCTGGACTTAAGAGCTAGAAAGTATCTTAGCACTTGCTGGCCTCTGCCTCATAACACTACAGTATGAAATTCATAATCTGGTTGTAATTAGGTCCAAATTTCTACACTTTTGAGTCTAATTTCTGATTCTATCAGAACTACAAATCTGGATACCACAATCACTTGGATCTCATTGTCCTCCTCTAAGAAGATGTAACTTACCACAAAGGAAGGTTGTGTGATAAAACGATTTACAAATGGGCTTTTAGTTTTCTAGGAAACAAGTTATAAAACTAAGTAAGAACCTAAAATACTAATTAAAAAATAACATGGTCTTATAAAAGTTAATTAGGGAAAATAATGACCTAGAAGGTCTTAAAGATCATTACTATTAATTTTGTATTATGTGTTGGGGATTAAACTCAGGACCTTGTAAATATCAGGTAAGCACTAGCATTTAGCTACACCCCTGGTACATTCACCTTTTAAAAAATACATTTGAAACAGGCTGCTTAAGACATGTATGATTGGTGAGATGGGTAGAGAGAAACTTGCCACCAAGCCTGATGACCTAAGTTCTACCCCAGAAACCCAGATGGTGAAAGGCTATTGGCTGTTTTTTGACCTCCATACACATGCTATCCCATGCACAAGCCCACACACATGCAAGTACAAACAAACAAACAAATATGGAAGGAAAAATCAGGTAATTACTAGATAGAAACTAATCAACACTGTGTTACATACATATGTGTATAAAGGGGTATTTCTCCCATGTGTAGCACTATTTAAGATTACAAATTTTAAAGTCTAAAAGTAAAGCAATAGATATTAGACTATAAATTACAGTGCCGACCTAGTATGTCTGCTCTTTGACTAGACTACAAGTAGGGTCAAATAACTGAGCTACAGTGCTTTAAATAGGGGAGGCAATTATTCAGTGAAAAGGAGCTCTGGAAAGACACTGACAGAGCTACTCACTTTTTTAGTGCAGTTATCACATCATCTCTGGGTAGATGCTTAAGAAACTCTGTGAAAAGATTAAGACTTGGTCCTCACCCCGTATTTCAGATGAAAGGAACGAAGCTCTACAGAGTAGGCAACTTGCCTTAAGAATAAAACAAAGTCAGAGCCAGAGCCCAGCCAGCTTGTCTGCTTTGTTCAGACCTTACTTCTACTATACTAAATTAACACTCAAGTCAGAGTAAAAAGCAGAAAGTTCAAAACCAAGTTTACTGTTTCCCTAACTAATTTGGTAAGAAAAACTTTCTGGAACACATATTGAACTAATTCTTGGCAGGGCTTAGTGCGTACACTAAAAACACTAGCAATTTAGAATCGGAGACAAATACAAGTTCAAAGCCAGCCTGGGTTATGAAATGAGACTTTTTGTCTCAAGAAACCAAACTGGGCTGGTAGAGTACTTGCTGTCCAAGCACTAGGACACAAGTTCAGTCTCCTGTATCACATAAAAGAGGTGATAACAGTGAGGTGGAGACAGGCAGATCCCTGAGGGTGTTAGGTAGAGACCCTGTCTTAGAAAATAAGTAGAAAACAATAATTAACAAGAAAACACCCAATGTCAACCTTTGCCTTCCACATACACGTCTGCTCCTGTAACACTCTCCCCCCCCATTCCCAAACCAGACCAACAAGTTCTCAGACCTAACAATTTTTAATTAGTATCTTCAAGAGATGAGCCCAGTGGTTTCATTGTTCTAATGCCTTCCTGCCAATTTTTAAGTTTAACCAGCCTAAAAATGGCTGTTTAAGTTGACATCAAGTGAAAATAGTATGATGTAAAATACTGAATGCTTCCATCCATTAGTGACATTTTAAGTACTCATTAGCCACTGTGGCTGGTGTCTTCCACATTGGCTAGCACAGATAACAGACATTTCCAGTACTGCAGAAAGTTCTACTAGAAATCAACACATTCTATACCAATCTTTCAATTATGAGGAGAAAATCCAGGCATCTGACAGCATCCCATAAGGCCAGAGGGCTTGGAAGTAACAAAAAGTGCAAATCAAGCCTCTTCTGACAGCATGCTCCTGATTATCACTGAACCCCTTTCTTACATCCAGGGTTTATTAAAGTGGATTTATAGCCTTTTAACCTTTCCTTGAGTTTTCTAGCAAAGCCAGAAGAGAAACTAAGTTCATAGTGTATGAGTGGGTTAACTCTTAATCAAAATGATTAGGTAGTAAGCTCTTAGCTGGGGATGGAGTGTCAGTGACAGTGCTCAGCACACATGAAGCTTCAGGTTCATTCATCAATGCATAAGTTGGATATGGTGGTACATGCCTATGAACCACAGTGAATTGCGGGCCAAGAGGGGATACTTGAGACCCTACTTCAAAACCCAAAACAAAAACTCCACAATCATCTAAACGTAAAACATGCATCTTTAGTAAAAACAAAGGATACCCTATTAGGACCTATTAGAAAATAAATCTAAGCTTATAAGTACTTAAAATCTTTTCTGTCTTTATTGTCTTTCCTGTCATGTATCTGAAACCCCGAGACTGAAGACAACTTACTGTCTTTGAAAGGTTAAATATTCTGTTGCTTTTATCAAATGGGGGATTTTAAAGCCATATACTCTGCCCCCCTGGGTGGTAGAATTAGAGACAAACACCACTATGTCTGGACTGGACATAGAAATAATTTTAAAGATGAAAAGGTGAGAAATAAGGAGCAACTCAAAATAGCTGACTTCAATTTTACAATGTGATTATTCAAATCACTCCTCGCTTTCAGTAATTTAGTAATGGGTATGACATTAATAGAGTTTTTACTCATAAACTGCAATTACGCTTTAGTTTGAATACTGTGTTTTAACCTAATTTAAAATAATTTGCTTTGTTTTTATTTACAAAAGCAACTAAGGGACAAAAAGGAGCATCTAAGTATCTGGGAAGACCGGAGATAATATGACCCATGTTATACAGCAAGACATAAAAATATAGCAATGCTCTCTTTAAAAATAAAACCAGTTGTTCCTGTCTAGTATGTTTAGAATGCAAATGCTTCCAAGGTCAGTCAAAATATGTCATGACAGTTCATGTTTAAAGTTATCAGGAAAAAAATTTGGAACTCCATACTGACTCAAATTTTGAAGACTTGAGTAAAGAGCTCTGTAAAGTTTCATAGCTAGGATTCAAATCTACATTAAGCTCTAGTGAGTAGCCTTGAGGAAAAACACTGTATGATGAAGATCACATGAAGTTACAAAATGGTTAAAAATTTTTCCTCACCAGAAGACATTATAAACACACTCTTATTCAAGACAGCTTTTGCCTTAATCTGCAAGGTATTTGCAATCCTTTAATATGGGGTTCTATATAAATAGAAGCTACTTGTTATTCAGAGGAGGTGGTGCAAAAAACAGCTATTTTCTTTCTAAACACTATTTGGTGTTGAGGTAAACAGTCTGAAACGCACAAGAGCAAAGCAACAGTCTCTATCAAAGGTTGGGGAACAGGAAAAAGTTTGCTTTAAAGTATTAGGAGCTACTGGGAGTTAAGCACATCAGTGGGTACCAGTACTGCTAAGTGACAAATTCTGGTGCATATTAATGTAGGGAAAATTAAAAATACTGAAAACTCAAAATAAACATTAAAGTGCTATAAACATTTAAAGTCTCATATAAGATAGAACTGTTAGGAAAGAAAAAAAAAGATGGCTCAGTAGGTAAAGGTGCTAGGCATCAACCTTGATGACCTGAGTCTGATTCCTGGGTCCCACATGGCAGAAGGTTAAGATGATGACCTCAACCTGTTCCTTGACCTACACACACTCAATAGAGCATTATTTTTCCACAAATAAATTAAAAAATTTTTGTGAAGCAGTGCCTTCCCTTTTTAGAGGGGATATGGATTTGCAAAGATCACAAGTGAAACTGATGGGACAAAATAGTTCTGCTCATTTGTCTTTCTGGCAGTCTTTATCAGCTTCACTACTTTCCTCCCCCAGGCCCAATTTTAGACATTCAAAGGAAAAGTGATTCAGGTAACAGGCAAATGTACACTGACAGGACTAAGGAAGTGGCACTAAAATCCCTAGTTAGTCTCAAAAAGGAATACCAGTGAGACACGAAATGCCCTCATAGCAATTGGCTAGCTACCCGGAGAGAAGTATCAACCATCTTCAGTCATGTAAGTAGCTCCCTTGCAACGGTCCCAGCAAAGTTTTCAGTTGGCCTTCACTATCTCCTAACTCTCCCCACAGCCCTTCCCCCACTTCCCTGCTCTTCTTTCCTAGCACACAAAATATAGGCCAATGAGCAGTGGGTGGGTGAGGAGGATGTGAGAACAAAATTGAGAAGTAAAAAAGGGACCAACTTAACCAGGACATGAATGAGACTGGAGGGTCTAATAAGGACAGACGGACAAGTATCAGAAAGACTGAAAATAATGGAAGCTTTCCTCGGCTCTAGTCATATGTATGTAGGTTTAAGTAGAGAGGTCCGACTACCTACCACTTGTCAGAAGCTGGCCAGGGGCGGCTGCTTTGGGTGACTTCTAGGGTCTCTTCCGACTCTGAAATGTTAGGATTTCTAGTTCACAAAGGAGAACGTAAGCATGATGGAAGCCCAGCGACTTGCAACTCTTGTGAAGCAGCAGCCTTGGCGGCTGACTCCCCGACACCACTCCTACGACTCCCTCCCACACGTGCCCACCCCGCCCCCTTTCAATAGCAGCACCTCCACGTGCAAAATGCCTCACGGCACTGGCCCACACGAGTGGGCTCCTTCCCCTGCAAAGCCCTCAAACTCAGCATGCGCCGGCCCCCCAGCAAAGTGACGATACCACTCTCCCACCCTTGGAAAAGTCTCGCATCTAGTCTTTCTCTCCAGCCAGAGCGGGGCTAGGGAGGGGCAGAGAAAAACTTTCTTCTCGTTTTCTTTTTTTCCCTCTTACAGAGTAGAGAGAACCCCAAGTCAAAGGTTGAGGGGGGAGGGGAACCCCTTCAACGTTTAACGGCCAGAAGGGGGAGGGGAGCTCTGGAGATGGAGGGGGCGTGGGACGGAGAAACAGGCCCGGGAGCGGGGTCCCGGAGCTGCGGGGTTCCTGAAGCCAGGCAGCTCCAGGCGGTCGTCCCCCCCCCAAACCTGGCACACAAAGCGGCTGCTGCGCTCGGCTCTCACCAGATCCTTTGTGTTTTCCATCAGGGCCTCATGGGTAGGGGCTGTCCGTGCTCCCCGAGCCCGCGGCGCCCCCTCCCCCACGAGCAGGGGGCGGACACCTCTCCCCGGGACAGCGGCGATTAGAGGGGAGCGACCCCCGGCTGGGCCCGGGCTAGTGGAGGCAGTGGCAGCCCCCGGATTTCCCCCCCTTTAACTCGGGTGGCCCCAGGATATCAACAACATTAGCATAGCCCTTCCTCCCCAGCGCGCCTGCGCCGTGACCCGCGCCCCGATTGGCCCACTTCCCCACGTACCCTCCTCTCTCCCCTCCAGCGTGGGACCCTCGGCAGGCTCCGTACTCTAAGGACCGTACCAAAACCAGAAACCGATGAGGTGTACGAGGGCTCGCGGCAAGGCGTGGGGCCCAGAGTCAGCGAGAAGAGAAGTTTCTTCCAGCCACTTTCATTTGTACTCTGTCCTTCTGGAGTCCCTTCCAATATGTTGCCTCTGAGAACTTGTGTTGGGGAAAATTTCCACTCCAGTCACGCCGCTTCCCCCTACACCCGGAAGATTGGCCTTCCCGGAGGAACTCCCACACGGGGAGGGGCTGCCCAACTGAGTGGCAGTGACGTAGCGCGTGAGTGCCGGTCACGTGGCTCGAGGCGGCGCACGCTCCTTCCGGCTCCCCGGGGCTGGGCCGCGGCGGTCTGCGAGAAAGCCTGGCACATGCGCAGTGCTGCTCCACGTGAACGTCTGCGTTTTTCAGACTTGAGGATGCCGCCGGAACGCAGGAGGAGCCGGACGAAACCAGACCGGAATGCCGGGCCGAAGCCGGGGACGAAAGCCAGACCCGGGAGCGGCGGCACGACCCGAAAGGCTGTCCGTTCATCCCAACGGACACCGCAGGCCGGCCAGAGAGCAGAGAGCGTGGTCACGGCGGTGACGGAGGAGGAGGAGAGCCGGCTTCGACAGCGGAACCGCCGGACGCTCGAGGAGGAAGACAAGCCGGACGCCGAGCGGTGCCTGGAGCAGCTGGTCTTCGGTGATGTCGAGGACGATGAGGACGCGCTGCTGCGGCGGCTGCGGAGCTCGCGGGTGAGGGAGGCCTGCTGGCGGAGCGGGCACACGCTCCCGCCGGGCGCGCGGCGGGAGGCGAGGCCCGGGGGGCGGAGCCTGGGGGACCTGCGGCGGCGAGCGCTCAGTTGGGAGGGACCGGCGACCGTAGGCGCCGAGGGGGCACCTCTGCGCTCTCCGCCTCCGGCGCTGGGCCGGGAGCTGGCAAAGGCGGCGACGCCGCCTTTCTCCGCCCCACAGTGTCCACAGCACTTCACATCCAGCTGGCGCTCTGCGCCTTTGCAAGAAGGATTGCCTGCAAACTGGAGCTGGGCATCCTCGGGTGCTGATACTCTTTGCTGGAACCACAGGGGTGGCTGTTAGATCACATGCGTGATTTTACTTCGTGGATGGAACCAATACGTGGGCAGAAGGCGTTAAGCCGCATTTTATTAATTTCTTCTTGAGATACACACGCCCAGCTCATCTTTTGAGAATGATCAGTGGATTTATTTAGCGTTTTTTTGGTTGTTTACTCTTCGAAGCAATTACCCATCCTTCGTGATTGACAGATTTTGCAATGTCATTACTTTTTGTTATATATATGTATGTGTGTGTATATATATATATATATATATATATCTATGTATATATAGTCCTTCACCTAATGTCTCCCAGGTGTTGTTGTAAGCACTGGAAAGACACACGGCAATGGAGAAAGCCAAACCCTGCTCTTGGTCGTTGTGTTAGTAGTGGTAGAAAAACAAAATAAGGGAGATGACTAGTAAAGTCCGTTGGTGGAGAGGAATTAAAACGTTTGGGAAAGGCAATTAAATTTATGTAGAGGCCTCTTTTAGATAAGGTGGCAAAAGACCTTAATAGGAATGTCAGCATTTGCTGAATTAAGCTAACCCCTTTTGTGTGGGTTTTTCAATGTAAGGTTGTATCAGTCTCCTTTGGGATGTGGAGAACAGTTAC
>PVIH01003782.1:62012-128196 GCA_004025045.1 Sigmodon hispidus
TTTTTTTTTTTTTTTTTTTTTTTTTTTTTTTTTTTTTTTTTTTTTTTTTTTTTTTTTTTTTTTTTTTTTTTTTTTTTTTTTTTTTTTTTTTTTTTTTTTTTTTTTTTTTTTTTTTTTTTTTTTTTTGTGGGCTAGGTTTAGGCTTGAGTTTGAGACCAAGCACACAGAATCATCCTGAGAATACAAGGCACAGATTATGTTGTGTGGGATTTTTGATGGCCCTTGATTCTGTAGTTGAAGTTTTAGATGTTTGCTCTTTACCTGTCCACTTACTTTTTTCCCCCTGGTCGGTCTATTGTGGTCTTTACGCTGTACCATCCTGTCCCATCCACCCCCTGCCCACCTTTCCTGCCTTCTCCTTCAGCATGTGCTGTGGTCATATCCCATCACATTATTTCATCAGCAGACCAGAAAAGCAAAACATTTTTTCTAGCCATCTGAGTCTAAGATGTGGGTGTCTGCCACCACCCCATGGGAAAATGGCAGTGACCTGAAGATGGTGTGTCTCTGTAGGGTCAACTACACGAAAGCTCAGATGACTCTGAAGTGGACGATGAGGCAAAAGATAATCTTCCTCATCAGAAGAAGCCAGTGTGGGTGGATGATGATGATGAAGATGAGGAAATGTAAGTTACCCATTTCTTTCAGAATCCCCCTGGATACTTTAAAAGTTAACTTAGAGATTTTTACAAATCACTGTCTTGGAAAGTATGATTATATGAAGAATCGAAGACAGTCTATAAGCACAGGTAAAGGGTTGTTCATAATTCTGCATCTGAGAGAAAGGCACTGTTGTATGTGTTGTCTCTGTGTGTTGAGTACGTATGTAAGTAAGCAGTGGTGGTAGATCTTACCTTACCTTTATAGTTGGATGGTTCCTGGCTACCACAGACAAGTTTGGAATTTACCTCTTCATTTGTAAAATGAATGTCAGAATAGTGATTGTAGCAGAAGGCCATTTGGATTAAATGATGCATATAGAATTTTTAGTATGGTGCCTGAAAGTCAGTGAAGGCTTCCCATAAAGCTGGCTCACTGGATAATATGAGTGTATACTGTACACTCAATTTAATAGCTTTACCTTTTTCTATCTAAAAAGATATTGAAAAAGATTTTTATGAAGACCTTTAAATGGATGTGTTGTCCCTTGTATGAATCAAATAAAAACTTATTGAATAAATGAACTTTTCTATTTTTCACTTTAAGAATGCAGACATAAACATCTTTATGAAAAAGCTTACGTGTTTCTAATTAATCTCTTAAAGATTCTTTGAGGCTATTATTTGATCAGAGACTACATGTATTTTAAAGCTGTTGGTACATACTACCTGACTGCATAAAAGATTATCTTCCTCATGTAAAGTGTGCATTTCAGTTTTTTCCTCTCAGACCTTCTTAGTTTGAAGATAGGAAAATAACCCTACTGAATATATGGTGTTGAGGAAAATTGACACTAGTTACGTGTCTTTATATATGTTCTCTATTATCTTCTTTATTAGAGATCTTAGTGTCTCATTTCTTTCATACTAAGAATTTCAAACTTTTGTTTGCTAGAGATTGAACATGGTCTGTGCATGCAAAGCATGTATTTTGCTATTGACCTTTATTTCTTCCTCTTGAACCTCCATGTCATATTTACTGAATGTTTTCTTTTACCTTTCTTAAGCACAGACATTTTCAAGTTTTAGATAGTCAAATCTTCGAGTCTTTTGATTCATCATTTTTATCTTTGGTCTTTTCTAACAGTAAAATACACTTTATTAGAAAGACTACTGTTTATAAAATACAGGCGCTATTTAGTGGTTTGCTTTTTGTGTATTTGATTTGCCTGTGATATTTTGGAGAGTGATGTAAAGTGTGTTCAGATAATTCAGGATGAGTTTTCTTAAATGTTAGCTCTCCGGTGTATGAGACTCAGGAGGAGGAATGGAGAGCATTCCATATCTTACAGACTTTAACGTCACTGCTTCAGAATGCTAAAGGCAATAGCATTTTGTGATGGCTCTTTGCAGATTTGTTTAAAATATGCTTGTTCTATACTTCATAGAGTTGACATGCTGAACAATCGGTTTCGGAAAGATATAATGAAAAATGCCAGCGAGAGTAAACTTTCAAAAGATAAGCTTCAAAAGAGACTTAAAGAGGAGTAAGTATCCTTTTCCTGTGATTTATCAGGAGGTGTGTAAACAGCCATGTGTTTCTCTTTGGAACAGATTTTCAGACAGTCACATATATACAATGGAAAATTAGGCATTACTTGGTTGGAGACTTTGTGTAAGTATTTATGGCAGAGAATACAACAAACGTAATTTAAAGTGAGGAGGGAAAAACCAATAACTTGAAATTCTACCACTTAAATGTAGTAAGTAATACTGCTAATGTGATCATTTATTTGGATGTGAATCAACTTTATCAAAACCCTCTTCCCCCTGAGGAAGGTTCTCTTTGTGTAATCTAGTCTAACCTGGAGACTCTAGGTTTCTCCTGCCTCAGCCTATTGTGTACTGGAGTAACTGGTAAGCACCACTGTGCTTGCCTTTCATCAGAATATGAAAAATTACAAAAATGTAAGTAGCCATTGTAATTGGGTTCAATTAAAAAATTGAATTAAATTAAAAATCCTTTTACCCCATTAACTTGAGTATTTGAATTTTCAGGATTTGTATGAGTGTAAGATGTGGATAAATATGAATTCCTCAGTGTGTACCTGTCACCATAAGATTAAGGAGATTTTCTTGCATATTTCAGTGTCCTATCTAGTAATTTACAGTGTTCTAGTAAAGAAACTAGTAGCTGACCAGTCAGTATTCAGTTCTCTTGACTAATAATCTAAACCAGCATATCATACTTACTTAAGCTACTTTTTTTTTAAAACATGATAATGATTTCACTATTTTATTTTTAAAAAATTGACTATTGTGTGTGAGGGGTCAGTAGACAACTTTCTGGAGTCAGTTCCCTCCTTCCTTTATGTGGGTTCCAGGGATTAAACATGGCTCATTAGGCTTGGTGGCGAGTACTCTTACTTCTGATAGCTAGCCCAAGGATCCCCCCACCCCCACCTTCACCTTCAGTCTCTCACAGCCCAGCCTAGTCTCAAACTCACTATGTAGCTGAACATGATCTTGAACTTTGATCCTTAGGCTTTATTTTCCAAGTAATGGGATTACAGGTGTGTGGCACTACACCTGTTTTTGTGTGGTATTGAAGATTGAGGTCAAGGCATTGTACATATTAGGACTTTAAAAATAAAGTTTTAAATAGAATTTTTATTTTATTTTATTTTTTTTGATTTAGCTTTTGAGACAGGTTCTCTCCATGTTGTCTTGGCTATCCTGGAGCTTACTATGTAGACTAGGCTGGCCTCTTAAGTGCTCAGATTAGTATGTATCACCATGTTTGGCCTAGTTACTGTTTTATAAAAATCATTATAAGAATTGAAACTTAAGGGTTTGCTAGGTAAGTGTTACACTGTTGTATTCCTGCCCCCTTCCCCTTTACCAAGATGGCACCTTGAATTCCATCTATCGTGCTGACAGATTTCACACTTTTTTTCCCATAACCTCCCAAGCAGTTGGCTTTATAGACCTGTGACACTGAGCCTGAATGAGACTATGAAATTTTGTATATTCTAGTCATTTGTTTTCAGGTGTATTCCTTTCAGATGTGTGGGGGTTTTTTTCGTTTGTTTTTTTGTTTTTTGTTTGTGTATCTCTGTATTCTGACATTAGTTTATAACCACAAGTAAACACCATAGTTCAAAAAATCTAGGATGAACTGATAAGAACAACAACAAAATACCATGTAATTGGATGTAAATTTAACAACAAATATGGATTGAGGTGCACTGTATCCAGTGCTGGTTTCAGTGTGCAGAGGTTGCTAAGTTTCCAATACAGAGAACTTGGGACCATTCTCTGTGAATAAAGATACTAATTTTGGAAGGAATTCTGTATATACTCTAAAGAAGTGCCAAGATCTGTGCAGATCTGAACTTTCAGTAGTGTTATCACAACATTTTTGTTTTTCTTCTCAGGTTCCAGCATGCCATGGGAGGAGTACCTGATTGGGCAGAGCCTGGGAGAAAGAAGAGACAGTCTTCAGATGGTGAGTGTTGATGTCTGTAAGTTAGTACGTCTTTTCCTTGTTTTGTTTGTATTAGAGTTTTTTCAACCTTTTGAAAGTGAAGTGTTTAAATAAGCTTCCCTCCTTTTTGTTGGCCTCAGTCTTTTTCTGAGCCAAGTCCTATTTTTGATAGTGTAGGCGTTTTTAATACAGGTTGAGTATTCCTAGTTTTATACTAGAAATGTTTTAGAATCTGAAACTTTTGACTCTCAAGTCTAGAGCACTGCTTTCTGAAGCCAGAGTTGGGAAATTCTGTTGTATGTGTAACTGTTCATGCAAGAATTATCAGGAGCATTATTAAAATCACTTTCAGACAATATGTAAAAGATGTAAAAGAAATGAGTTTCATGTTTGACTTTGTGTTCTTCCTGAGCTACCTTGTCATGCATATGCAGGTACTCTGAGTCTGTGCTCCAGAACACCCTGATCTAAGCATTTCAGAGGAGTGACAGTCATCCTGTGAGCACAATAGAGGGGGAATGGATTGTTCCTGTCTTTACAAGACTGAGTTGTTTTATGACATAGCATTAAGGAAAATGAGTAATGCTTGATTCAGGTCTTCTTCTGCAGATACCTGTAACTAATGTAGCTGTTCTCCCAGAAATGGGATGTCTGAGCGTGGAACACATGTCAGATCAAGCCCAGAGGATAACATGGGAAACTGCAGGTTTTAAGATTAGCTTGTGTTGCTAAATATTTTCTACTTTAGATTGTCTCTAAGTTTAGATACTATTAGCACAGATGACTTCATCAAGATCTGATTTGTATGTACATTTATAAAACTTAGAATTAACATTTAAGATATCTTACGTAGCTCACATTTAGGAAATTCTTAACTTCTTTTATATTGAATGATACATGATACTCATGTATACTTCAGACATGATTTTGCCAGATAACTCTGAGTGAGATATGTAGCCAACCTGGCCTTGAGCTTACAGAGATCTGCCTGCCTTGCCTCTGGAGTACTAGGATTTAAAAGCTCAGGCCATCTGCATTTTTTCCTATACTGTAGTTTGGATGTTTTTGGATTTGTCAGCTAATTTTGGGACACTGTTAAGAACTTCCATTGGAGGCAACATTTTAATTACTGTGTTTTTTAGTTCGAAGATTTTCATGGGGTAGGGAGGAGTCTCATGTAGCTGGCCCTGAACTCAGATGGCTTGTGGCAATCAGTTCTCTTTCTACCATGTGGGGCCTGGGCATCAAACTGCTTGTTAGGCTTGGTGGTATATGCCTTTCCCCACTTAGCCATCCTGTTATCCTTCATTGGGAGGCCTATACATAGTTGGCTGGCACTGATCTATTTTTTTTTTTTTTCATGTGTGGTGTTAAGCTCTGTCTCTCTGTGCCCTGTTGCTAATTTTGCCATAATTATGAGTTCTTTAAATGAAACGCTGGCTTTATTTAAACTTGGTCTCCATTCATCTTAGTAACCATCTGTATGTGAGTTTTCTCAGTCAAGCTTCAATTTTAACTATGTATATAATGTGCTGTGCCTTTTTTTTTTTCACATTGTGTTTTGATTTTAGTATTTTCAGCTCAAAACGTAGTTGAGGTTGTTAAGTTAGGATGGGAGTCAGATTTGGAAATAGAGAAGTTTGGGTTATGAAAGGGCCTTTTGATTGCTTCTAAAGATTAGCCTTATGGGTTTATTTGACTTAGATGAGAGTGAAGAGGATGAAGATGATTTGTTGCAAAGGACTGGGAATTTCATATCCACATCAACTTCTCTTCCAAGAGGGATCTTGAAGGTGAGAGTTGTTGAAATTGGACCTGTCCAGTTATTGCTATCTTGCTTCCTATGTGGTACAAGTATGGATACTGCTTGTATGTTGGGCTAGTGTTTTTGTTGTCATTTTGCTTTAATAAATATGTGTTAGGTTTCCCTTTTGCAGAAATGATGGAGAGCTATTTAAGTATGTTCTACTTGAATACTTCAAAGGATCCTATTTGGTTCTTTTCATTTCCATTGGCAGCAACCTCCTGCTGCTGCCTTCTCAGTCAGCCAGCTTCAGTGGTTACATGACTGGGTTCTCCATATCCACCGTACCTCATCCTGTGAGATATTTTTAATATAGTAATGCTAGAGAAAGCTATTATGTACTTAACTGCATATGTTGGGATACGTGCGTGGGAGTGCAGGTGCCTAAGAAGTCCCACCAGAAGAGGGCATGCGATCATTGGAACTGGAGTTATAGGTGGTTATCAGCTGTTTGATATGGGTACTCAATCTTGGATCTGAACTTAGATCCTCTGCAGGAACATTGTATACTCTTAACCACTGAGCCATTTCCCCAGGCCCTCAGAGAGAGCTTTTAAAAATAGTTTTAGGTCTTATCACTTTCAGTGTCATAGTCTACAGTGTCCCTTATGGTGTTTCTTTTTATGCTTATATCCTTAGCTTCATCTCAGACCTCCTTTATCTTACGTGTTACTCAGGCCCACAGAGGCCTTTATATTTCTTAAACATACTGGTTCCTTTCTTGCCTTTGAACCCTATATCTTGCTTTCTTCTGTCTATGCTTGTCTTAGGCATTGCTAGTGGCCCACTGTGTCCTTGTTTCTTCTCAAATAGCACTTCGGAAAGACATTTACGTCCAGTTTACTTTCCCATGTCTGATTCACTAATTGTCATAACCAAATGCTTCTGCAGCACAGTGCTTCAGCTAAGTATCTGTCAGGTTAGCAGGCCTGTTTACTAAAAATTTTTGTCTATAGAATAGTGTGTTTATGGAGATGGGGCACAGTTAGACAAAAATGATGCTTTCTCTTCTTCCTCCCCCATTGTTCTGCTTCTTGAAGTTGAAGCCCTTCTGTCGTAAAGCCACTAATACCCACGTGCCCACACTCAAACACCATTCACCTACATATTTAAAATAATAAAAATGAGAAATGGATGAAGCTGCATTTTTAAAAAGTAACATAAATTTAATTTTGTTGATTCTGAACTCAGGCAATGCTTATTTTGTTCCTAAATGAAGTTTTAATGTGTGTGTACCTATAAAAATAAAGGGGACAGCTAGATTAGTCCAAGTTATGTGAGTGATCACCATCATTATAAAATAGCCACCTAGATCCTGAAGGGAACATATAGTAGTCACTATGGACAATAGACTGTGGACAGTGACATAGAGCCCATTGCACTTTCGTCAAAGCAGGCATTTTACGTAAAATTTCTCCTTAAGTGCCAGTCTTTTCAAAATTGATACATCTTTGGGAAATTACTATATACTAGTACTCAAAATTCTTAGTAAATTGAGACATGTAGAAAGGTGCGTTAGACTGTTGATTACTGTGACAAAATGTCTGACAGAACAGCTTAGAAAGAAGGAAGATTTACTTTGATTCTGTTTCAGACTTCTTTTTTTCCCCCTTGGTTTTTCAAAACAGGATTGCCTTGTGTAGCTCTGGCTATTCTAAAGTTACCTCTGTATACCAAGCTGACCTCAAACTCAGTGATCTGCCTGCCTCTGCTGGGATCATAGGTGTGCATTGTTATGTCTGGCTTTCAGACTTGAGTCCATGGTCTACTGGCATGTTTGTCTGCAGTACATCTTGTTGAGGGCATAGAAGAGTTAAGTTGGTTACTTCGTTGTTGCCAGGAAGCAGAAGAGAGTACCAGAGGTGGTCAGGAAAAAACAGAGTTCCAGTGACCTTCCTTGAAGTTAAGCCTCTCCTCTTAAAGTTTCTAGCCCTTTCCAAAATAACCACACTACCTGCTTTGGATCTAGTCTTCAGTGCATGAGTCTGTGAAGGACATTTTATGTTCAGAGCTTAACAAAAGGACCCAAGTGACTTAATCCTTCATTTCAGAGATGTACTGATGGATTCTTTTGTAGTAAAGTGACTTGTTACCTGGTGCCAGATCCATTGTACTCTGGTTATATAAACAACGTTCTCAACCATTCTAATGCTGCACAACCCTTTTAATTCAGTTCTTGTGTTGTGATGACTCCCTGACCTTAAAATAATTTTGTTACTTCATAACTATAATTTTGCTACTGTTATGAATTGTAATATAAATATCTGATATGCAGGATATCTAGTATGTGACCCTTGTGAAAGCACCCTTTGAATAAGAGAACCTCTTCAATAAGTGATGCTAACCCAATTGACATAATAAAATTCCCACATTTCCACAGATGAAGAACTGCCGGCCTGCTAATGCTGAACGGCCTACCACAGCGCGAATCTCATCAGTGCAGTTCCATCCTGGTGCACAGGTGGTGATGGTCTCTGGGGTAGATAATGCTATCTCACTGTTTCAGGTATGAATTTCTAATTGACATCTTGTAGTGAAGAATATTTACTACCAGAATAGAGGGTCTGTGGAAATAACCAAAGAAAACATTTGTACTTTCTTAAAGGTTGATGGCAAAACAAACCCTAAAATCCAGAGCATCTATTTGGAAAAGTTTCCAATCTTTAAGGCTTGTTTCAGTGCTAATGGAGAAGAGCTTTTAGCCACAAGTATGCACAGCAAGGTTCTTTATGTCTATGATATGCTTGCTGGAAAGTTAATTCCTGTACATCAAGTCAGAGGTAAGACTTCTGTTGAACACAGAGTCTATCGTTCTTACTTACCACTTCTTTCTACCTGAATTTACCAATATTTATAAATACTGTTTTTAATTCCAGTTGTGTCTGTCCATGTACAGAGTCTCACTGTGTATCCCTGATTGCCCTCAGATTCACCTGCCTCTGCCTCCCAAGTCTTGGGATTAAGGCATGTACCATCAGAACCAGTTCTCCACAGTATTCTTTAAAGAGTTTGTTCAGTTAATAGTATTTAACAGTTGTCTTGTGTTGAGGAAATATGCTTGAATGACGATAGTGAGCTGATTCTTTAAGCACTTATAGTAGGTTTATAATTTATAATTAGACATTTCTAGACCACAGATGCTATTGCTGGCTTTATTTGTCCTTGTTAATTAATTGATACTTCTTTGTTATTTATTGTGCCAAATTAGAGGCCAAATTTAGGCTTTTTTGCTTGAAAGGTAGGATTTTACTACTGTCCTAAACCCTAACCCCTGATACTTTATTAAAAGTTTTTTTTTAGATTATTTTATATGTACATGAATTTTGTCTGCATATATGCACTGCACTATGTATGTAGCTGGTGGCCTTAGAGGTCAAAGAAAATGTTGGATCCCCCTGGAACTGGAGTAATACAGATGGTGTGTTCCTCCACTAGTTATTGGATCTTCTACAAGAACATGTGCTCATAACTGCTGAACCACTACTCTAGCCCCCTCCCTTAATTAAAATTAATTCCTTCTTTTTTCTTCTTTCTTTATGTGTATGAGTATTTTTTTCCTCTGCATACCACAGGTATGACCTGGTGGCTGCAGATGCTAGAAGAAGGTGTCTAATTCCCTGGAACTGGAGTTACAGATGGTTGTTAGCTACAATGTGGGTGCTGGGAACTAAACCTGGGTCCTTTGGAAGATCAGCCAGTTCTCTTAACTGGTAGCCAGCATCTCTTCAGCCCCTGATACTTGGTTTTAATGTTAGCAGGTGAGGTGGTAGAAAGAACATTAGCTAGGGATATAGAAGACCTGGGTTCTTCTTATTTGGATAAATTGTTTCACTGCTCTGATAGGGCATTGGATATTTTAATGTTATTTATTTTAAACATTGATTTATACTTGATAGTAAGTACTTATATAATGTATTTTAGAGACAAACTAGACAAATCTAAAATCAGCTGTTTTCATCATGGGATTTATTTACCTACCCTTGTATTCATTTTTTTCCTGTGTGTTGTCCTGTTCATGTTACCAGAAAACATAGGTGACACTTTAATGATTCCTTTGGAAAACCAAAGCCATTGTAATGATGTTGGCTGGCTGAACATACATCTTGGGCCAAAGTGTCAGTCACTGGCTGTCTTCCTATTGCACCTGTGTGGCTGTTTCCTGTTAATGGTGACAGTGACTAGACTAAAGAGACATTTATGTCTATCTTCAGTGTTTCTAGTCAGTTCTCTCCTGTTTTCCAACACCTTTAATTATCCTTTTCAAGTTGATTTTTTGTAAGTCCCATCAGGGAGGAGTCTCTAAGTTGTGGTTTAGATTTTGTGGATCTGAATCTGCATTTCTAGCCTCATTTACATGCATTTCCTGGTCAGTGGATGCTCTTTGTTGAAAAGCCTAAACCAACTTAAATTGAAACAGAAAAGTATTTAGCTACTACATTTGCAATTCCTAGTACCCACTGCTTAAAACCATCTGTAAACTCAGTTCCAATGGATCCTACTCTTTCTGACTTTGAAGGGCACCGTACACATATGGTGAACAGACATACATGTAACAAAACACCCATACACATTTAAAAAGAAAGTAGGCCCTATGGAATTGCTTAACAAGTAAAGGTGCTGCTTGCTGCCCAAGTTTGATGGCCTGAGTTCTGTCTTCATAAGTCACCATAGAAGGAGAAAGCTAAAGGAAAGAAGACTATAACCATACTTGAGAAATCTGTTTGCTATGCTAAGGATTTAACTCAGGGTCTTGATCCTGCCAAATAGGTATTTTACCACTGAGCTAATCCAGCCCTATGAAAATACTAACTCAATACACTCAAGAAATTTAGGATATTTTATTAAGGTGGGACTAGGATGCGTAAGCTTTTATATGCAAATTATTGTCATAAATGCTTGTGTGAAAAATGAAAACAATTGATTCAGAGTTTATGTTCCTTAAGCACCTTAAACAGTTTGAGGTAGTCTGAAAGAGCCTCACCAGCATTTTCTTGTAGAATAAAGGCTTTTTACCACATTGAAGAAAACCTTCTGGTCTAATCAGTAGTTGTACTTTATTATCTTGAATTAAAATTTGTTTTTTGAGTAGGCAGCTTGTTTGCATGGTATAGAAATCCAGTATATAGCTTGGTATGCTGGTGCATGCCTGTAATTCCTGCACTTTGAGGCAGGAAGATCATATCAGAGTCATCTTTGTCTGTATATTGAATTAAAGGCTGTCCTGGACCTTAAAACATACTCTACTCCCTTCAGTATGTACAAATGAATGATAATGGGAAGTCTATTCTGTTGCTTCTCCTTTTCTTCCTTTAAGTCAACCATTTGTATCATTTTTATATGTCCTTTCTATTAGATCACTTTATAATGAGTAACTTGGCTCTTAGCATTCTGACAGTGTCCATGTGAAAGGATATGTACCTTTTTAAATGGGTGAGCAGACTGAATTACATGTATGCCAGCATGAGAACCTAATCAGTTCTTAAATACACCTAAAAGATAAGAGCATATGCTTTTAAAGTACAACATTAAAGATTATTTTCCCATTCATCATCGGGGGCAACGAGATAGTTTAGCCATGTCTAATGCCTGTGAGTTCCTTTTTGTTAATGAGCTGCTAGAGTATTTCTGCTTACATTTGACAAATGAATTGATTTGTTTACTGTTTGGAGAGCTGATTCTCTGGCCCACAGCTGAACTGTTGAATGTTAACCAAGTTGAAGTTTGCCAGCCATTTTGAAATGAATGTTTGGGTTCCTTTTGATGTTTCATGCAATTAGGTTTATTCAGAGCTTGGGTTTTGTTTAACTTGTAGCTTATAGAAATTTTAAAAGGTAAGGGAAATTGTAAGTAGAGGGTAGAATTCTTAAAAAGATATTAAATCTATTGTTTCATCTCCTTTTTTAGGTTTGAAAGAGAAAATAGTGAAGCGATTTGAAGTCTCCCCAAATGGCTCCTTCTTGCTCATAAGTGGCATTGCTGGGTTTTCTCATTTGCTATCAATGAAGGTGAAACAATTAGTTGCTACTTGTTTTTTATTAGGTATTAAGGTTAGGGCTAAGGATGGTCTTGATGTGTTCTTACTTTTCTACTTATCTGTGCCTCTAGAGTAATAGGATCAAAGGCTGTACTCTTATGATTGGCACTTAAATCTATACCTCAGATAGAACTTTGGGAGTTGTAGGCAATTGGGGGAAAACTTTTGACATGAGAAAATAGTCAGGGCTGGAGAGATGGCTCAGTGGTTAAGAGCACTGGCTGCTCTTCCAGAGCACCTGGGCTTCATTTCCAGTACCCACATGTTGATTTGCAACCATCTATGACTCTAATTTCAGAGGATTTGTTGCCCTCTCCTGGCTTCTATGGGCAACAGGCACAAATGTGTATAGACATCCATGCAGACAAAACAGCTACACACATCAAACAAAAGTTAGAGTCACATACTTTCTAGAAGACAGATAAACAGCCTTCTAACATCTAGTAAATAATTACTCTTAGACCAAAGAACTGATTGGTAGCATGAAGATTAATGGAAGAATTGCAGCATCCTCATTCTCTTCCGACAGTAAGAGGATCTATACTTCTTCTGGTAAGTTTAGATGTTTTTATGTTTCAAATTTTATTAAAAAACAAAAAAACCCTGCTTGGTTTTCTACTTATTGTTTTAGTAAGAAAACCAGATATATTTAGTACGTATTTCCTGTCATTTGCCAGGTCAGTTAAGAACTAATAACAATGAGGAGTTGACCATCTAATAGGAAGTGTTAACATGCTGGCAATGTGTACCCTTGGCCAGTGTGCAACAATTTTCAGGGAGATAGTTTAGAACACTGAATTCTCTTAGGGAGAATAAGGTTGTACAAAGAAGAGCAAACCTTGGAACCCTATTTACAGAGAAGGAAGGGATGAGGGGAATGCAGCGCCATTTTTGAGGTGAATGAGATAATACTATAGGTATAATTAGAGGAGAAGATGCTGTAGGAACAAGAGAAAGAACTGATCAGTTTTGAGAAATAGATGACTCTTTCTATCATGAAAATATTTGTGGTCTCTTTGTATGTTATACCTTTTATTCTTACATTAATTCTCCAAATTAATATGTATTATCTTTAATATTTGTAATATGTAAATGATTTGAAACAAACTGTATATGACTTAGTTTAATTATAAACTTTTGTAATGTGGATTTATTTACTTTCTCAACATCATCATTAAAAGTTGGCTTATTATCTAGCCTTATATACAAGGTACCTAATATTTGTTTCTTTTTGTATATTTGCTCCAGTAATGTATTTTAGTGGAATATAGCACCTTTTCTTAAAGTTCAACTCAAATGTGTGATTTGTTTTCTACTTTAAGCCTAGGGATACTGTTTTTTTTTTTGATTGATGAACTTTTATATATAATTGGAATGTTTTTAAATGTTTTTTGTTTTCTTGAAATAGGGTTGAGTTCCTTGTGCTATTAAAGAGCTACTAAAAGTGGTAACTGAAAAAAGGTGTGAACTTTTCGGTTCTTTCAGGAAATGGAGAAGTTTATGTGTGGGATGTGAATTCAAGGAAGTGCATTAACAGATTTCTTGATGAAGGCAGTTTATGCGGATTAAGCATTGCTACGTCAAAGAATGGACAATATGTGGCTTGTGGGTGAGTGAAGAGAATTACATTGTGATAATGAGAAAATGTTTAGCAGTTAAATACACTAGTTGGTACATGACTTTACTGACAACTTAGAAATATGCAATCATTAAACCCAACTGAGCCTTTTTTTTTTTAAATAAAATGTCTTGATGCATTATTTATTAATAATGGCAGTTTGTCACCTTTTTAGCAAAGAAGAAACTAGACTACCTCAAATTGTGTATTTTCTCGAGTTTAGTATACTTGTTTGATAATGGCAAGATTTCTATCAGTGTATTTAGCTTTTTGCCATTGATGAGGAGGTACAGAAATTCAGCTTTGGATTTAAATCTCTTAAGACCTTTAGTTAGGTGTAGTTTAAGTCAAAAACATAGTCTTTGTAAATATCATTTGTTAGTATGGTAGATGTCTTAGCCACTGTTCTTTGGCTGTGATGTGACACCATGATCATAGCAACTCTCATGAAAAGAAAGCATTAAATTGGGGCTTGCTTATAGTTTCAGAAATGTAGTTCATTATTGTAGTGCACTGGATTCACTGGCAGCAGCAGGAAGAGAGGCCCATTGGGTCAGGCTTGGGCTTTTGAGACCAAAATGCCCAACCCTAGTGACACACTTCCTCTAACAAGGCCACACCTTCTAATGCTTCGCAAATAGTGCCATTCCCTGATGACTAATTGTTCAATATATGAACCTGTGGGGGATCATGCTTACTCAAACTATATTTTATAAAACATTTTATTTTGTTATTAGTGGGAAACATGGTTTATACTTGGGAAAATGATGACTTTACTTGTCTACCTGATCTTAAATATGTAGGTGAAAGGTGGAGGAATTGCATAGTCAGTGGTAGTTCTACCCTGACTTACAAGATATTGTTAGGATCTGTAATTTTGTTAGTTCAAAATGTCTATTTGATCGTAGACCAAACATAATTGAACTGTAAAGAAATTAGGTATTTCCTGCAGTGTGAAGTTTAGGGAGTCTAGCTCTTTAGAACTGTAGTATACTTCTTCAGCATTAAACTTGAGAAACTCCTTGTAAATACCCCTAGCAAGTTTGAGGCTTGGGAAGGCAAATAGAATTGCGCTGGAGAACTGGAGGCAGCTGGTGTTCTTTGGGTGGTAGGATGTTGACAGTCTGCTCTTAGTGTGATTGCCTGATGAAGGCTGCCTTCCTTTGTTGCTAGACAGCACAAGCCATAGCTGTGTAGAGATGCATCTCAGCACAAGATAAGCTTTGCCAGAGTAATATGCGTTTGGCAACAGCTTCTGATTAGCAGGTCTGAGACTAAAGTGCCTGATACAAGTGATTTGAAGTAGAACTGCTCTTCTGCACTCAGGCAGAGGCAGACAGAGTTCTCTGAGTTCAAGGCCAGCCTTGTCTACAAAGGAGTTTTAGGATAGCCAGAGCTGTTACTTAGAGAAACCCTGTCTTGAAACTCACCCTTCCCCCTCAAAAGAAAAAAAATTAAGTAGACTAGGGAAGCCTTGAACTCATGGTAGCTTTCCTATCTGAGCTTCCTGTTTGCTAGAATCATTGGCATGAACCGTTAGGCCTGGCTTAAAGTACTCATCTATGAATGATTCTGTTACTGATATACTAACAGTAGACACCTAAAATTTACTTTTTAAGAGCACTGGATATAACTCTTTTTTGGTAAATGTTAGTATAAACTTTGAGTGATAACTAAATTTTGACTATGAACTAATGAGTATTTCCAGGAAAGGCAAGTTAAGGTGTCTGATTTTACTGCCTTTATTTTCTAGTTTTGTATTTCCCACAAATATATTCAAAGAATAAAGAAAGACGAGCCAGAAATGGCAGAAGGGAATTGTGTTCACTGTGAAAAGCAGCAGTTGTTAGTGGGCAATGTCAGTTACCTTTCACATATTAAAATATTGGGTAATATCTAGACTTGCTGGTGCTGGCTTAAGCAGCAGCTGTTAGTGGGCAATGTCAGTTAGCTTTCACATATTAAAATATTGGGTAATATCTAGATTTGCTGGTGCTGGGTTTTAATCCCAGGTAGAAACTCAGATGACTGAAGCTGGAGAGAGTCCAAACTTGAAGGCCAGCAGGGCAACATAGTGAGACCATATACTAGGGGGAAATATAAATGCAAAAGGGCAGGAGACACACTTGTTTCGCATGTGTATGTGAGGCCTTTGGTTTAATTCCCAGCACTAAAAACAAAACAAAACAAAAGCCAAAGTACTTGTAGTACTGGAATTTAGGCAGTCAGCACTGTGGGAGAGTGGTTGTCTTGGGTTGTTAGTTTGCCGTGCATCTCAAGCACTCAAGTAGTACCTGCATGGAGTGAGCATTTGGTACATTCTTTGATTTATCAGCAGAAAGTAAAATGGAGATTCTGTGTTTTCTCTAGACCTGTAATTGAAAAGCTGCCAGACTGGAGCTGCACTGATAGACTGTCTCTGTCTTGAACTCTTCAGTTGTTGGGCTTTTTGTTGTTTGTTTTCCACAAACACCAGTTTGTATTCATCTAGGTTACAAAGACTTTGTTTTAAGTCTGTTTTATTTCCTTTTCTTTTTGCAGTTCTAAGAGTGGAGTGGTAAACATATATAGTCAAGATTCTTGCCTCCAGCAAACAAACCCAAAGCCCATAAAAGCCATAATGAACCTGGTCACTGGTGCCACTTCCTTGGCCTTCAATCCCACTACAGAAATCTTGGCAGTGGCTTCCAAAAGAATGAAAGACGCTGTCAGATTGGTAATAACTCCTTTTACCTCTTTCTTTATTTTGATAATTTAAAATTTCATGTTGAAACAGTGAATAATAACAGGAAAGTAGTATTGGATGATGTTAAAAAGTAATTTCTGGGCTGGAGGTGTGGTCTAGTTGGTAGAGTGCTTATCTGGAATACATGAGGCCCTGGGTTCCATCCCCAGCACCAAAACAAATCCAGGGTGGTGATACATGCCCATAATCAAGGTCATTCTAGGCTACATAGCGAGTAGAGAGCTGGCCTGGTATACATGAAAACCCTGTTTTAAAAGCCAAAAGCAATAGCAACAAAATTCTAAAAAGTTAAGTCATTTCAGTTCTGTTTTGTAGAAATTACTAGTTGGGAGCTTTTGGGTTTGGTTGTTGTATTATTGCTTAATAGTCACCAAATTTTACAGTGTCTTGTTTCTGAGCTGTCCACTGTTAGCATTTGTTAAGTTGTCCTCATTTTCAGAGATTTCTGCTAGCATATAAATTAAGGAACATATTTAAGGAAAGCATTTTGTTTATCTACGTTTTCTTTATTTTCTAAAAGCCTGTAGCTACAGTGGAGTTGACATAAGTAAAGGTGCTGCAATTTAAATAGCTAGACAGGGATTATGAGTACTTATATCAAGAATGCCACCATCCACTCAGAGAGGGTAAGGCCTCCCATGGGCAGTCAACAAAATCTGGCATTTCCAGTTGAGGTAGGATCAATTCCTTCTCACCAGTATCAAGGCTGAGCAAGGTGTCCTCTGTAGGGAATGGGTTCCAAAAAGTCAGTTCATGAACTAGGGATAAATCTGGTCCTACTGCCAGAGGCCCCACAAACTTCCCAAGCCACACAACTGTCACCCACATTCTGAGGGGCTAGTTTCCATGCAGGTTCGCCAGCTGTCAGTCCAGAATCAGTGAGCTCCCAGGAACTTGGGTCAGCTGACTCTGTGGGTTTCCTGCCACGATCTTGACCCCTTTACCCACACTATCCCTCCTCCATCTCTTTGAATGTACTGGGAGCTTGGCGCAGTACTTAGCCGTGGATCTCTGCATCTGCATCCATCAGTTACTGAATGAAAAATTGTATGATAACAATTAGTTTGGTCATCAATTTGATTACAGGGAGGCCAGTTCAGGCACCCTCTCCACTATTGCTTGGGTAAAGTCCCTTTAAGAAACAAAGTTAGGGGACTGGAGAGATAACTTGGGGGTTAAGAGCGCTGACTTTTGTTCCAGAGGTCCTGAATTCAATTCCAGCAACCACATGGTGGCTCACAATCATCTATGATGACATCTGGTACTTTCTTCTGTATACTGTATACATAATAAATAAATCTTTAAAAAAAAAAAAAAAAAAAGAAAGAAACAAAGTTAGAAACTACTTAATGAGTAAAGTCTTTGTTATTCAAGTGTGAAGACCTGAAGTCAAACTTCCCAGAGCTCATTTCAGACTCAGTGTGAGATGGGAAGTGGATGTGGGAGAATCTGTGGGATAAGAAATGGTCTCAAACAAGGTAGAAGACAATGACTGACATTAACACGGAGGTTGTCATCTGATCTCTATGCAAACTGCTCACACTAATACATGGGAGCATGTGTGACACAGACAGTCAAAGATTTAGTTATGCACTACTTGGCTACGTTTGTGGAACAGTGCTTCTATGTCTGCCACAGTCAGTCACAGTGACCTGTGTTTTATATCAAGATAGAATGAAATGAACAATTTAAGGAAGATAGTTCCTAGTTTTTATAATTTAAGGCTTTTTTATAATCTCCTGCAGGTTCATCTTCCTTCCTGTACAGTATTTTCTAACTTTCCGGTTTTTAAAAAGAGTATTCTTTCTCGTGTTCAAACCATGGATTTTTCTCCCAGAAGTGGATACTTTGCCTTGGGGAATGAGCGAGGCAAGGCTCTGTTGTATAGGTATGTATTATTTATGTTTAGAAGTCAGATACATGATAAATTACTTTTGAAAATGTGAAGAGAATAATATGTATTCCTTATTCTATAGTTATGTTAAGAATTTATTCTTTAATTATAGCATGTTTGCGTAACCTATCCTCCCTTTCTAACTGCATTTGTTTCTTTCATAAACGTGTCACTAGCAGAAAATTTTACCAAAAGAATAAAAATTGTGTGTGTGTGTGTGTGTGGTTTGTAGTTTGTATAATGATTATTTTTCCCCCAATAGCTTTGTTTTAGAATGCCAGATCAAGAAAAGATAGCCACTTTAATAGTACTGCCACGTCCTTGGTAGTTTGAGATCAATTTTTGCTGATTTGAAATCACTATTTACTCCACTGGACTTAGATGAATTTTAAAAAAGAATAATTTCTTTCCTTGGAGCTCTAAGGTATAAATAAAAACAAAGGTGTGAGCCACAGAGATAACAGGTCTCTTTTTTTCACCCAAAATACTTGTCTTTAAAACAAGCAGAAGCAAAATTTATTTGCATCATTGCTAAAAGATAAAGGTTGGCAGGTGGATACTCAGAAGTGAAACTTCAGTGGGAGACTATCAGGCCTCCCCCCCATAGTTTTCTCCCTTTGTGTTGGTTGTGTGCACTGCACAAAACTACATTTGTTTGTGAATGCTCCAGGAGTGTTGCAGGCTGAAGGGGAAAGGGGAATGGAAATTGATTTTGAAAATAGCTGTGAAGTGAGAATATAGCAGATTATGTGTTAAACTGCTACCTACTTTGAAAGGAAAATGAGTTATACCAGGGTAATTTTGTCAGTCTCATTTCAGATTAGTTTGGAATCAAGTACAGATTTTACTAAAAAGAGTAGCTCTTTGAAAGTTCTTTGTTTGTTGTTTTGGTGTTTTTTAAAGAAAGGAATGGTTCTTAAGCCCCAGAAGATCATTGCATTTTTCACATTATGCTCTAGAGTGAAATTGTCTTGGCTGTGCTAGTGATTTGACATTTTTATTTAGTGCGGCTGATAAGGTGTTCTGTCAGTCCTCTGAGCCATAGCAGTTTTATATATGTAGAGATCTAAACACATCTGTTTGTTGAGCATGACTGCAATCACTCCCTTTCCCTACCACTGTTGTTCGTGGTGCTTTGACTGTTCTCTGGGTAATTCAGTTATCATTTGCTTTTCAGGTTGCACCATTTCTCAGACTTCTAAAGATGTTTTTTGAAGTAAGAAAATTCTCTTTTAAAATAAATACCATGGATTTTGGGGTTGTATCAGTTGGTAGAGGTACTACATTGACTTAGCTCTGTTTCTCTGCCCCTAGGTCTGCTTTATATTCTCAGTTTAGGGGATTTGGGTGCTAATAGATTAGGAGCTGGCCAAATGACCTGATCCTTCCTTTGAAATTATTAATTCCCAATAACAGTGGTTTGCCTTTTCTTTTGAAATCACATTTCTAATATTGCATTTAATAATTCTCATCAAAACTATAGTTCCTGAGCATGTAACCCCACAAGACAGAAGCAGCTTCACAGAGAGAAGAATCAACAGCTACAGCTGTATGAACTTAAACTCTCTGACTTGGGTAGTTATTAAGTGGCTTACCCCATTGCACAGTGCTTAAGAATGACTGAATAATGGATTTGCTGGACAGTATTTAGAACAAAGTATGTTTCCTGTATGGCTGCATCTTGGACCGGGCCAGAGGTGGGGTGGTCCTCACACTGAGCTTTCCAGTTAATCTTTTTACCACTGCTGACTGTTTGACTTTAGAATTATGAATGTTTAAGAAATGACAGATAAAATTTAATTAGAGAAAAGGATTTTTTTAAAAAAATAGAATTTTGAGCAGTGTAACTAGAAGAAGAATGTATTCCAGCTATCTTTTCTCTCAAAAATATAGTGGTTATAAGTCAGCTGTATAATCTTTTTCTATTTTTCAGATCCAATTGAACTTATCTCAGTACATCTTCCCAGAAATTTCCAAGCGTCGTGTAAGATAATATATGGATAATGACTTGTAGAATTTGCTTAAATTAACAATGTCTTAATAAATGTATGATAACTTTTGTTTGAAAGTAAGTCTAAATGATTCTTTCCAATCTCTGCGTGTGCGTACCCACATAAGTTGGATTCGTTTTCTTTAAAACTGAATGTGTGAAATTGGAAACATCTGTGTAATGAAAAATGATATAGGCAGATATTTTCATTTATATTCCCCTCCATGCATAAATCTCCTCAAGTTTCAGACCAGGGCTTCTAAAACTGCTTATTCACCTATTTTTTTTTTTTGTTGTTGTTGTTGTTTTGTTTTACTTGAGACAGGGCCTCTACATAGTGTTGGCTCTCCTGTAATTTGCTATGTAGTTCAAGCTGACCTTGAACTCACGTAGATCCTCTTACCTCTGCCACCTGAATGCTGAGATTAAAAACATAAGCCACCACACCTGGTTCCAGCATCAATTCTTTACTTCAGAAATTTATGCAACCCTATCAATATTAGGTATATAAAATTAGTTTACAACAATCATTTGGTATATATAGTTTTATCATTTTACCAAGGATAAAATCAAGTTTGTATACTAAAGAATTGAATGTGTGTGTTTACATAAAGAATTATTTCTTGAGCTGGGCACATGCTTTTAATCCTAGCACTCTGGGGTGAGTGGTGAGTGGGTGGGTAGGTGAGGAGGCTGTGCAAAGGCACAGGAATCTCTTATGAGTTTGAGGCTAGCCTGATCTACAGAGATTTTTGGGACAGCCAGGGCTGTTAAACAGAGAAACCTGGTATCAACACCCCTGCCCCAGGAATTATTCTTTTTTTTTTTTTTTTTTTTTTTTTAATGGTTGACATACATCTTTAATCTGAGCACTCAGAGGCAGAGAGGACCTAAATTCAAGGCATTTATGTCTCAAAACAAAACTGGCTCACAATTTAGCATTTTATGACCTGTAGTCTATAGGTCTGGAAAGTCAATGAGTGCCCTACTATAGAAAAATTAAAAGATAACAAAATCCCCATAAGGTTTCTAGGAATATGAAAGTCGTGGCTGACTCAGTTTATCCCCAAAACCCATATAAAAAACCTGAGCCTTGTTTAAACATAAATAGGATTTCTGTTGTTCAGTGGTTGGCTAGCCTAAGAAACTGCCTCACAAATAAGGTTTACAGAATCTAACACACCAAGTTTGTTCTGTCTTAGTCTCCAGAAGCACATCCAGAAAATGAAATAACATACAATTCACATCTGGCAAAGACACACTTAAATGCTACATAAAGTATAAGCCCTATTTTATTTTTCCAAGGTGTTTTTTTTTTCCTTCTGTCTTTATGTAGCCACCGCTTTACATGGGCTTTGGTGGAGGTCGTGGTGCAGCACCAGCAGGTCTAAATCATGGCAGGGGTGTTCAGTCCTTGTGGGCTTCACAAGACTGATTTCTGACGATCCTGCTATGAATAGCACAGCTGACACAATAATGAAGTTTGACATAGAGTTTAGGAAGCACATAAGCGTCGAAGACACTTGCTTCAGATATGTCCCTGACAGCAGTGGCCTCTACAATATTCCGGATGACGGACTTCTTAATGACCTTGTCCTTGGGCATGCACCAGGTACAGTTTGTGCAGTGAATTGGCAGCACATGGCCACAGCCCTTTTTAGCATGACTGTTGTTTCTTTTTTTGGTCATCTTGGCGCCAAGACCCAAAAGAGCAAGAATTATTTTTAGCTGAATATTTGATACTACAAAATAGTGCATCTCACTGGTCTTTAGTGTTGATAATTTGATTTTGTAATCATAGCTGAGAATATTGTTTTATATAAATACATTATAGAACATGGGAGAAGTATATTTAGGGCTTTTGGGAGTTAGCAGAAATTTTTTTCTTAAAGCAAACTTCATCTATTATTAAAATAATTTTTTAAAGGATTTACATATTTTGATCAAGTTTATTTCCAACTCACCCAGATTCATCCCTCTCTCCTACCCAACTTTGTGTCCTCTTTTTTTTCAAAAGCAAAACTTATTAAGTGGAATTTGTGCTGCCCATGACATCCTAGATAGATGTGTCTTCTTTCACTGTAGTGTGTTTGACTTGCCCTCTTTAGTAAGATAGGCTCTTCCAATAGCTTTCAATTGCAGATAGCACCTCTAGGAGTGGGATTTGGTGCCCACCTCCTTTCCACACTGCGTCTTGATTTGGCTTGAGCTTTTATAAGTGGTGTGCATGCTATCATAACTACTGAGTTCATAACATGCAGCTACTCTGCTGTGTTTAGAAAACATGTTTTTTTGTAGTTTTCACTATCTCTACTTTTTCTGCCCCCAGTCCCATAATAGTCCGCAAGCCTTGGAAGGAAGATGTTAGAAATGGTCAAAGAATGATGCCTAGTGAGCTGTGCCTTAGGGAACTGTGAGAGAGGTTCCAGTAAGAAGGACAGTGGGCCTATTGTTTTTTTAATTTTTTTTATTTAACCTAAGTGTATTTTGTTCCCTGGATTGTTTTTGGATGTGATTTTGTGCCTTCTGTGACAAATAATTGCATTTAATTTAAAAGACATGTTTATTCTTGTTGAATGTTAGAACATAGCTACCTGTAGAACCCAATCTGATCAGTGTATGATGAATCTGGACATGGCCTTCTGCCTTGCTTTTATGCTATCCTGGTTATAATATATAGTACATGCTAGACAATTGTGTTTAAATTGGTCTGTTTGAGAAAGTTCTGGGAAAGAGCTGCTCTGTTAATTTTAGTATGTGATTTCTAACATTTACGTTTTTCTCAATCATTTTTTTTTTTAACTCATCCTTCCCCAGATTATTGCATTTCTTGTTACATTCATGTATAAAAGTACACTGAAACTGAAGTCAAGTTACCTACAGTATTAGACTGGTCCACCTCATTCTTTGAGGTCCTCAAATCCCAGGTCTCATAGATCCGTTTGGGACTGTGACTACAGGAAGATGTAGTGGAGAGCAGAAATTTCCACCTTGATCTTTGGGTATGGCCTTTGGCCAACGTAGATCTGGGGAACACCTATGGCCTCTGGGCATCAGGATTTGGAGCATGGCTAGAGGGTCAACTTAACATTCGGGGTATACGCATGCAACCTCTCTGACTGTTACTCTTGGATGGAGGACCTGACGGCAGAGTGAAGCTGAATGGGACCAGTCCAGCCTTCCAGGAACATCTCAACTGTATTCACCCTCTTGTATCAGTAATTGCTTTCTTTGTGAGCCCTATAATAAGTAATCTATTATTCTCACTCTCTCTACACACACACACACACACACACACACACACACACACACACACACACACACACACACATACGGAACATTCTGTATTCTCTGTATTTTGATTACTTGTGTTCTCTGTTGTTCATCTACTACAAATAGAAGCTTGTATGATATGGGTTGAGGCATTAGGAGTCAGTTTAATATAAAGTTCATTTAGCATTCAGTGTATTTAAAATATAATGCACATTGGAGAAAAGAGCCTCTTGATGATGAATGTCAAACTGGATAGTTACACATAAAAGAACAAGTGATCTTATCTTTCACCCTGCACAAAATGCAACTCCAAATGTATCAAGAACTTCAACGTAAGACCTAATGCCCTAGAGAATACATTGAAATTCACTGGCACAGCAAAGAACTTTCTGAACAGAACCCCAACAGCACAGGCATTAGGACTAACAAGTGCACAAAACTCAACTAGGTCAAGGACTTAAGACGTGATACGATAGGGAATACATTTAGACTCATTGACCAAGGAAAGTACTTTGTGAACTGGACTTTGACAGTGCAGGCATTAAGACCAATAATCAACAGTAAATGGACCTCTTGAAACTAAGGTTTCAGTACAGCAAGGAGTGGACTACTGAATGGGAAAAAATAAACTAGGTAAACATTTGACAGGGTTGGTATCTAGACTACAAAGAACTCAAACTAGGTGTCAAGAAAACTCAAAAAATAGGACATGGAACTAAGTTTTTAAAAGACACAAGACTGAAAACATTTTAAAAATGTTCAACATCCTTAGCTGTAAAGAAAACATATTGTCTAATAGCTTTATAAAATAAGTCAGCAATTAAAACACTCATTTTAAGCAATACAGTCCAAGATAAAGTGATTTGTTTTATGCTGAAAAATAAAAGAAATCATTGAGTCCTTTTTAATTAAGCCATTGCATTTCTATAAGAGAAATTTGTATATACAGTAAATGCACCAATTATCTCTGAGCCAGTGTTTCAGGCACATGGGATGGCATAGAGGCAAAGTGCATATGTGTTGAAGACTAAAACTGGCTGGGCGGTGATGGCATACACCTTTATTTATTTATTAAACTTTATTTATTTGCCTTGGTGTTTGCCTGGAACTGGAACTACAGACAGTTGTTAGCTGCCAAGTGGGTGCTGGGAATCGAACCCAGGTCCTCTGGAAGAGCAGACGGTGCTCTTAACCGCTGAGCCATCTCTCCAGCCCTGGCATACACCTTTAATCCCAGAACTGGGGCCAGCCTGGTCTCCTGAGTGAGTTTCAGGACAGCCAGAGCTCAGTGAAACCCTATCTCAGAAGAAAAAAAAAGTAAAGCTGCAGGGAAGTTGTATGATATGCCAGAAACACCTGACTTGTTACACATTGAATTATTATTACTATTATTGGTACTGTACATTCAGAAATATTTTACTGATATTGGCAATTGATGGAGTCAGCAATTACATGACTCCATGTGGAGTTGGCATGTGGAGTGTTTAAGGGTTTCTACTGACGTTGAGTTACGGAGCTCAGGTGACTTCGTGGAGTCAAGTTTAAATGTTCCTTTCTGTAAATTTGTTAGAATCTTGTCTGACTTCTAGCATCTTTCTGTGAAGATGAATTGTTATCTGGTTGTGGCGAGCCTTTTCCCTACTCCCCTTTTAGCAAAGAACTTCATAGTTTAAGTGAAGACTTCAAATTCCTGAAACCAATGGTTTGTGTTATCTTTTTTCTTTAGCCACCAGGGGGCAGCAGTGGATTATGGAAGTCTTAAAAGGCAAGGCATTTTGTAGCTTCTTGCTGTCACTTTGTTCAGTTAAATTATGGCTTGTTTTATAAATGAACACCAAGCTGCATATGTGCTTATTTTGTGTGTGGTTTTCAGGTACTAGGAGTTTCAAGATATATGGGAATTTATTTTTACAGAGAAAACGATGGAAGCTGAGTTTAAATTTTAACTGTACTTCATTAAAACCTCTAGATTGATTTCGTACTCTACTATTTTTTTGTACTATACTGTTTTAACCTCCAATGCAGAGGTACTGTTTGTTCTGTAGGCATACTATTGAACCTGTTTCTTGCCTTTGACATTTTCTTTCCTTCAGTGGACATTAAGACATTTGAGTCAGGCTCTCATTGTTTTTTTTTCATCACCAGAACCAAGCTAATTGTTGTAGTAGATAGGAAATACACTTAAGACTTTATTTACACTTGTCTGTATTTGCATTTGCTATTGTTAGCTTGACTAACTCAGCCCCTTCTTTGGAGGCAGCCACCATTAGCTGTAAAGTAATGATCTGCCATGTAGAATGACTGATCTTCCTAAGAAATGTCCTGTGTTTAGATTATAAGTGTAAGTTGTATGCCTTTCCAGAAATAAAGTGTACGGATGTTGAATGTGCTTTTGGTGAGGATATATACCCCCTCCAAGTTGCATAGAATGAGTGGACAAGCTGCAGGGACTGTGACATGCATTTCTGTCTCTTTGTGGCTTTGGCTTGGGATAGAGGCAAGTGTGAATGCTTGCACATACCTCCAAAGAACTCTGAGGCTACTTGCAATCTACTCAAATGCATCTCCATATCTTTATCACATGAACAAAGCATTGTTGCTGGATGAAATGGATGCTGAACAGGTGTAGGTAGAAGGTAGGATGTGGGGTGAGAACTCTGGAGCTGTGCCAACTGACATATATATTGGATTTCATGTAATTCTCAGTACTGTAATAATAGTAGTATTATGATTTTATAGGTTTGCGGATGGAGATTTCCTTCCAGCCGTTGCACATCCAGTGCTATAGCCATTGTCTGCACAGACAAGTGAGTGGTTCTTAGAGCAAGGAGTGCATAGCCTGAGTGTGAACTATTGAAGCACTAGAGCTCATGTTCTCTGCTAAAATAGTTTGTTTAATAATATATTTGTTCTATAAATTGTGTAGATAATTTATAAACATGCTTGAACTGAGGTTTAATATACCTTAAAATTACTTAAAAAACAACAACTGTGCATACAGTGTATAGTAACACCCAATACATTTTTATGCCTTGCTTTCCTCTGTGTTTCTTTGTAATATTAACAGCTGTATTGCCCTAGTCACCTGAGCTAAATAATAAGATTGACTGCACCTCCCCCACCCCCCAACACACACACACAAGGTTTCTCTGTAACAGCCCTGACTGTCCTGGAACTTGCTCTAGTGACAAGCCTGGCCTCGAACTCAGAGATCTGCCTGCCTCTGCCTCCTGAGTGCTGGTATTAAAGGCATGTGCCACCACTTCCAGGCAGTAAGATTGACTTTGAACTTGAGATTTTTTTTCTTATCACACCTAGTTACCCAGCCTTTTCCTCTTCAGTCTGTTATCACTTTCTCAGTTCTCATCTGCTCTCCAGTTTAACAGTCCCCTGTGGTATCTGTTCTATTCCACATTCTTCCATCAGCTTTCCGCATTGCAGCAGAGATTTAAGACAATGTGTTTATAGTAGAAAACTTGAAACATACAAAGATAAGGAACATGTACGCAATTACTCAGCTTCAGTAATTAACAGCTCAAATCAATTGACCTGGTTATTTTGAAGCAAAGGCAAAATTATTCCATACTCAAAATTATTCACATACTCAGTATGTGTAGAGCTATGCTTTAAAAATACAACTCTCAAGCTGAGTGTGGTGTGTATGCCTATAATTGTGCACTCAGGAGGCTGAGGTAAAGGATTGACAGTTTGGGGCCAGCTTGGGCTGCATAGCTACAGAGGGGGACTTTGAGGAAACTATTATTTATACATTTATACACAGTGCTCTTGCTCAAAATCCTCCAACAGCTCATCTTTTGCACAACTTTTAGTTTCTCTCTAGAAGGAGCATAAAGAAACACAGTTCCAAGTTCTGCAGTGACTGTGCTGTGTGAGCATTAGACCAATCCCTGGACCATTCTCAGTGAATGTTAGCAATCATTACTATAATGACATAGTACTACAGATGTAAGATGAAGGCCAGCCCCTTAGCTTAGTAGAAGGACGTGTGACTTAGAGCTTTTTCTATCCAGTTTTCTCCGTGCTACCTAAGTCTTCAGGTACTTTGTAATCTTCCGGAAGAAGCCCAGCTAAGTTTTTCCCTGTGCCTTTGTTGTTCATTCAGACATTTTCTTTACTTGCTTTTCAAATGCTCATCCATAAAGACTCAGTAGGACCTCCTCACCCACACCATTTTGTTCAAATGATAAGTTAGATGGGTATCTACTGTATAGTAGTACCCCCACCTTTTATTGTACTTATTGGTTACCACTAGGTATTATTGTTCATAATTGGAAGAGTAAAAAGTGGTATGTAGTGTTCTTGTCTGTCTGAGGTATGATTTTGATTCTTTCTACTAAAACAAAAAAAGGACAAAAGGTGATTCATGTCTACAAGAAGTTTATATCTAGGACTGAAGAGAGGGCTCAGTGATGAAGAGTACCTATCAATCTCACAAAGGACCGATATTTCTGGCCTCTCATAACACCAGCTCCATGGCTCTAACACCTTTGGCCTCCAAGGGCAGGCATCTCAACCTTCCACCACATAGTTAAAATAAAGAAGCTTACACTGAAATAAAGAAGGAAAAAAAAAAGAAGCTTACACTGGTTCCTTAGGGAAAGCAGGAGCCTGTCCCCCATGTTGATGTTGTGGTTTTAGCATATTTATTTCTGCATTTTCCCCCTCCAGAGCTGAGGATCGAACCCAGGGCCTTGCCCTGGCTCGATAGGCACAATCCTCACCTCCCACCCCCTTAATAGATTTTTTGCTAGGGTTTTATTCAACTTTGCTTCTCAAGCGTTTAGCATTACACTTGGTCCATGCATATGGTAAATAAGTATTTTATGATCTCAAAAGTTGATTTTTTTAAACATATAGAACAAAAGATAGATGTAAGACTAATACTATGATAGATATAAGACTAAGACTATGGCGATAGACTAAGGCCACATTTTCTGAATCTAGAATCAAGAATCTTGGTTGACACAGGAGTTTTGTTGTACTTCCAGATGGAAGAGCTATCTTCCTGGAGATGTAATTTGAGTGTGGAAGCAGTGAAGCCTCTGAGGTATGGTTTGTACAGACAGAAGGCTGGAGTGATCAGGACCGGGACTAATTTAGGGCGTAAGGTGTAGAGGAGAGCTTAAGAAGCAATGTTGAGGCCTGAGAAGAGACCGACTGTAGGTAGCCAGAGGCAAACTCAAGTCAGTTTTAAAAATAGAAGGTACATTGAAAATAAACTATGAAACTCTGAGTCAGCCAGCAGCTGGTAAATGCCTCTTCTTATTGACATTCAGGCAGCAATAAAATTCCCTCATTGTTGGACCTGTCTCTTTTAGAAAGCATATATGGGTTTGACATAGTGAAGCCAAATTCTCAGAAATTCCATTGAGGCTGTTTGCTGTTATTTTTATATGGCTTGTGTTTTCTTCAATGCACCATCTTCCATTTTGTGCTATTTGGATTTTCAGACCATCCATCCATCCACCCAGATGTCCACTGAGTGAGCATCTATTGAGTTCCTGTTTATGCCAGGTACTGTGTTTTTCATGCATGAACTCAAGCACTTGTGGGAGGAAGAGGCCTGATAGACAAAGTGTAAGTTGGATGAGTATGGGGAACGGTGAAAAGAGAGCCCTTTGAGAACATGGAGCAAGGGAGTTATGGGCCCCAGGGCTTCTGAAAGGCTCGTCAAGCAAGATGGCTAAGCTGGGCCCTCAAAATGCCATAGAACCCCCAAAGCACCTTTTCAGATGTTTAATTATAACAACTCTCACCATTATCTATTAAAAGACAAAACAAAATAACCCACCACCACCGACAAAACCCAACCAAGTGTGATTCGTCTCAACTGTAGCCTATGAACACTTAATCTCATAAACAGGGAGAAAGAAACTTTGCTTTTGGCCTGCTTGCCTTAACTCTTGCTGACAAGTTTGTTTATCCTGCTGTTGTGATATTTTTTTCTCTGATATTAGAAGCAGCTTCTTCAGGTTTCCAACTGGACTGCAGACCAACAGCCTCTTGGGATCCTCCAGGCCTTCACCAGAATGGGAATGAATATATTAAGACCAGCCTTGTAGAGTACACAACTACCAGATTTCTTGGCCCCTCTAAAATGAGATATTCACTGTTAGACTTCCAAGCACATATACTCTGAATATAAACTCACAGACACACATATACATAGACACACAGACACAGTCTGTCAGTTCTGGTCCTGTAGCGAATCCTTACTAATACAAACATATCCATGGGTCTCTCAGTCCTTGGAGATGTTCTGGGAGCATCATCTTTGCTTTGCCTATGGGAGAATGGTCTTCCAGGGATCAGCTGATACCCACTGCATGTGTGATTTTTGGTAGATAGGTAGTAATTATTCTAGAGATGAATTCTAGGAGGCGTACCAGAGGTAAGGACATAGAATCTGGAGATAATTGACTTGGGTTTCATATCAGGCTTACCTTGGGAAAACGGTTTAATTTCTGCAAGCTCAGTTTATCCCCCTGGAGAATGGGAGAACAATAGAGGCTACTTCAGCAGGGTGGTGGAGTGTTAAGTGGTACCCTCTAAAGCATACAGCGCATTGGTTGGCACATAGCAAAAATTTGGTGTCTGTCAGCTATTATTAGTTGCTCTTCCAATCCTTATTGCAGCCTTGGGAGTGGGAGGGAGGAGATGCTATTAACCCTTTTATACCCCTGGGAGCTACGGATTCCAGAAAAGTTAAATGACTTGATCTGAGGTCACAAAGCCAGCAAATGGCAGTCAGGACCCCAGGTGGCCTCTGAGTCCAGTGACCTTCCCCCCCCCCCTTTGTGGCCTCTGAAATGAATGGTATTTCCCTTGGGGACCTGCCTGCCTGCCTTTCATGATTGTGAATTCTTTCTCCTTCCAGCTGCAGCTCTTTTTGTCAAAATTCTAGGTGGTCTTAGTCTATAGAAACCCTCTGCCTGTTGCCGTGAGGCCAGGACATGAACAGGCCTGCCAGCAAGGCTCAGGAGGGCCACTCAATCATCCCAAACCTGGTGGATTCTGCTCATGCTGTGTCGAACCTTCAATTGAGAGTTAACTTAGTTGTCTATTGAGCAGAATAAATTTTGAATCCCTTCAACTTGCACTAAAACCAGTCATATGTTCATGCATCTGAAAACAGAAGGATGATTTAATTTTATAAAAGGTTTTATAATATATATTATTGAAAAGTTATTAATAAGGTTTTGTACCATTGAACTCAATAAAAAATATACCCTCTCACGCATGGCCCCTGTGTTTTTTGCTTTCATATGTGAGCAAGAATGTTACACAGGAAGACTCTGTCTCAAATCCTCCTCCCACACCAACAAAAAACAATGTCCAATTGTGTTTATCTGCAGGTTCCTGAAAGCAGGCTCTGGGGTGCAGATTAGTGTAAAGGTCTGTGAGTGTGCTAGGGATCCACACCGGGACATGACCTAGCTGATGAAGCTTAATGAAAATCTCAGCCAGCCCTGGGGAAGCTGGAGCTGGGAAGGCCCTTCAGAATTGTCCTTTACTGGAGTGTGAGAGCCAGAGGGAGGGGGAAAAAACCCTAAGATAAAGTCCTGCAGTTTAGGAAGCTTTTTATCTCATTTATTTGCTCACCTAGCTCTTCATTTTTTCTTCATTTAACATGCCATATTTGAATTCTGAATACAAAGTGAGGCCTGCAGCCAGTATAGAGATGATGAACACAAGAGGTAGTTGATACAGACTGGTGGGTGTGGATAGGGCCAGTAGCATGGTTTTTTTTCTTAAAGAATTACACATTTACTTCAGAGAGAGAGGACATCAACAGACCAAAGGAAGGATTCTGATCAAACCTAACTAGGTAAATGTGAAAAAAAGGATGTGCTCTACGTCAGTGGTAGGGCTCTTACCTAATATGCGCAAGGCCCTAGGTTTAAGATTCAGAACCTCAACAAGGAAGCAAGCAAGCAAACCTTGTAGACTGGTTTACTATTAAAGCAGTATTTGTTTTGCCTGGTTCTGAAGACTGAGGTCAGGGTGCAAACACAGCATCCTCTGGGTTGCAGACAGCTGACTTCTTGTTCTCTCATAGTAGAAAGAATCTACTTTCGGGATGGGACACAGCTGACTAGAAGGGTCCATAAGGCCTCTTAGAAACCTAGCAGAGGCAGAAGCAACTGCAGAAGAGACCAGGAGTGAGGCTGAAGTTGCTAGACAGCTGGAGATGAAGTCAATAAAAGTGCACAGAGAAGTGATGGACTGAAAGCAGAGAACAGGATGGGAAAGTCAGATGTAGGTCTGGGTAAGGTCCAGAAAGAAAACTACCAGTTGTTGCAATATTATTGGGGAATTTACCATCACATACATGAAAAGTGTCAAAAATCGTGAGGCCATCAACCAAAGTCATTGATGAAGTCTGTAGAGTCTAGACATTCCCTGATACTCTGATTTTACTTTCTTGAAAACTCTAAGAACTTGTAGGATTACACCTACAATCGCATATGGTAACCAGAAGTTAAATGAACTTTTAAGGAAAGAATTTTTTATGATTCTTCTGGGCTCTTGGCCTACTTCTTTACTTTCACAAGACAAGGGTTTGTAAACGGGTCATTCTACAATCTGCTTAAGTACCTCACCTCACCTCCTCACACAGGCCTTTGCTGACTGAATAGATAGTCGCTGTGCATGATTACATCATAGACATCTGCACATCTGGATCCACATTGTGTTTCTTGGACAATGAAATGTACATGCTTGGAAGAAGTTTCCTGCCTGGGACTCTGAAGCAAAGCCTTCCTTGCAAGATTCAAGAAACTCCCAAAACTTCTAGAACCTATATACTGCAAGGTCCAATGCTCCAGAGGACCATGAAGTTTGGGCAATCAAAGACACAGGGTTCCTGGGGTGCTAGGATGGTAAAGTACAGGAGGCCATGGTGAGAGAGACAAACAGAGAGAATTTTTTAATATACTAGATTCAGAAATAAAAGCTACAGAAAACTCAAAAAAAAAAAAAAAGAATCTACTTTCAATAAAAAAGAAAAAAATGTTATATAGGAGATAAACCCAGAGTTTCATGCATGTTAGACAAGCACCCTACCACAGTCCCTTTATCCCCCTTAAAGTGTCTTTTAAGGACACTAGTCTCATTTGAGATAACTCCACCCATAGTGCTCAAAGGGACTCCCTCTCTTAGTGTACCACCTTGGGGGTTAGGACTTCAGCATGTGAATTGGGGGTGGGGTACGGTCAGTCTACTATGACTTAGAAAGAATGAGATCAGAAATAAAGACTCGTGTGTGTGTGTGTGTGTGTGTGTGTGTGTGTGTGTGTGTGTGGTAGGACCTGACTTGTAGAATTTCCATACTCCTGTTTATTCTGGACTCTCTACCCTCCTCTGTTCTCACCAAGAGCAGAGAGTCCAGCACTGGACTGAGGAGAAAAGAGGGGCAAACCTTTATTCCTTAAAACCCTAAAACTTGAATGTGTTTGGACATCAGGCCTTTAAAAAGATAATTAAATGAGATCAAGTACGTGGATGCTAATGACTATCACTATATAAGAAAAGATCTGGACACAGACATACAGGCAGAGATGATCTTGTGAGACACAGCCATAAAAGGAGACTTTAGAAGAAATCAATCTTGCTATCACCTTCACTGACTCCCACCATCCAGAACTGTGAGAAAAGAAAAGTCTGTTGGTTAAGCCTCTCACGCTGGTGTGTTTTTTTTTTTTTTTTTTTTTTTTTTTTTTTTTTATAGAAACAGCCCTAGAAAAACCACACACAGTGGCCATGGTTTTCTTCCTTAAGTAGGTTCTAAACATGTTTGAGTGTTAGAAATGCTTACTGAGAGCCCAGATGGTCAGCATTGGGCTAGATTTGTAGCTCAGTGGTGGTGGTGGTGGGGCTGTCGAGTGGGTGCAGAGCTCTAGCTTCAGTGCACAGCACTGCAAAAACCAGCATCCCTGGCTTGTGAGGACACAGGATCTGCACAGGTGCCGTCTCAGCACATCTCATTGGACCCCCAACACTTCTTCCCCTGGCTTTAGGGACTTGGATAATGAGGCCAGAAGAGGGAAAGTTTCAAGGCAAAAAGCAGAGGTTTGGGCATTGTCCTGAATACCAGTCTCTGTTGTTTTGGCGTGTGTCAACTCTTTCTGACGGCACCTACCAGCTTTGGCAAATCAGTCAGTGGGAATGGACTTCTTTGGATCTTTTAAAGCTCTGGCTTCAAGTATTTACTATGAGAAGTCAGGTCCTTCAGGATACAGTAAATTAGCATGCATCATCTTTAAAGTTTGGGGGAAAAAACCCTTCTTTTCAGCAATGTCTGAGTATTTTCAAAATTGAAAAGAATTCATCTGGGTAGTTCCGAAGGCCCCCTCAGACCCATTTTTCACTTTCCAGGAAGACCAGGTCTCCTCATTTTTTCTGGGGTTCCATCACTCACTTTTCTTCCTATGATGGGGAGGTGTGCTACCTGCCCACAGTCCCCCTGTGGGACAGCTGAGCTTGGTGGAGGTGCTGTGATCTGTGACGTTTGTGACTAATAAACCTTGGGGTGCCCGTGGGAGGAGGAGAATATGTGGGTATTCCACTAAGAGAGATGAGATGGATAGAATCAAGACTGACATTTACTGCCGCTCTAAATCCCCTCAAGAGACCTTTGTCTCTCGTGGGACACTTTCACAGAGAGATGGCATCCAGCTTGGAGAATCAATTGTGGCTTCATTAGTCTTTCCTTGATATTAACAATTTCTGATTCCCAAGCCCTCAAGAAGCCAATTTAGGCCAGCTGCACTGGGAGGAGAAGGATCAGGCTGGGAGGGTCACACCATGAGGGGATGGGGGATGGGAAAGGGAGCCGCTTTTCCTTCTGTCTGGAGCATATCCCTTCTTATGCCTCATTATTAGTGAAGAGAGTAAAGTTAGCTCAAGAAATGCCATTTTGTATTCTAGTAGCTATAGAGATAAAATAGAGTTCAGTTCCACATTCCTGGCAGGGGCTTGCCCAGTTCTAGGAGAGAATGAGCTAGACACCCGGATGATCCAGGTGGGGTCCAGGACTAAAAGGAGTCTTCCATTTTAGAGAACTATGCAGAACTAAAGCAGACAGAGCCCTGAGACTCTGTTCCTCACCCAGTTCCCAGAGACTATTGCTAGAAACTGCTGTTCACAGGGGGGCAGCATGACCTAAGTTCTAACTGCAGAATCTATACCACCCTGCCCCTGCTATTTGACCACCAAATGCCCTAGTCAAAATACACCACCATCACTTCTGGGCCCAGATTCAAGGAGAAATTCCCCAGATTAGCTGTCAGCACACAACCTTGTACTAGAGTAACCCCAAATTGTGGTTTTTCCCTTTAAAAGTGGCTGTTAAGCTCCCCTCAGGAGCTCCTCCTGATCTTGCTATGGCAAGAGCTGGACTGGGTTCCCTGCCATGGCTTGTATTTACATCAATAAACCTTGCTATTGCATTCTGCTACATCCTTGTCTCTGGTGGTCTCTCTGGGGTTGAGACTTTGGGCATAACAATTAGTTCCAATAAAGGAAGAGTAAATAAAAAGAAAGAGAAATAAACAAAACCCAGAAGTAGTAAGGCAACTATAAAGGAAATGAGAGGAAGATGGTATTGATGGAACATTTGGATCTTTCTTAAATTTAGTTCATCTGGAGTCTACCAGAATTTCTGTGTAGTCTACATACTATCCTTACCCCTCATTTTATTCTTAGCATGGTTCTGTGGTTATCTTTATTTTTGAGGGGAAACGAAGAGACCCACTGAGGTTTAGGGACTTGCCTGCCTGCCAAGGTTAAGGGTTGTGAGAAGGTAAACTTTATGTTATTTCCACTAACACATCACTCAAAATCAGGACTCAGTGAATTATGAGGCTAAATCCACCCACTCCTTCCTCACAGCTTGCAACCTGGATTGGTTTTCTTCACCGATTTAGTGGTTTAAAGAATGAAAGCAACAGTTAAATTCATGACGTGTGACAATGTGAAACTCAAACTTTGTATTGTCTATCAGTAGAGTTTGATTGAACCACGGACCTGGGTATTCACGTACAGGTTATCTAGGGCTGATTTTTGCTCCAGTGTGATGGAGCTGAGTAGTTGCAACAGAGATACTATAGGAAGAAAATTCTTTGTAGGTCTTTAGAAGAAAAATGTTTATTCATGCTACTACCTGGTTATCCTGATTGACAGGAAAAGATGGCTGAGTTCAGACATGGATGCACATTTTATCGATAAACAGCTTTGATAGATTTAATTAATATACATAATTTTAGAAACATCAAATTCTGTTTCACCACCAGTCAGGAATGGTCCCACAGGGTGCTGGCATTCTCTGGTACTGCAGGAGAAATTGCTCAGCCACATCAATGATTTTTCTCACAGGTACTTAATATTTGCAAGTAAACACCAAGGATAGGGTTTTGGGTATTCTTGAATAGCTTGCTAATTTCTTTGTCCCTTGATTATCATGTGTATAATTGCTATAAAAAGAGAGAAACGTTGACTATCCCCAGGGTTACTCGGCTTAGAATTTGTGGACATTTGATTTATTGGTTGTGGAATAGATAATGTTTGTTCATTTTGGGTAAACAGAGACAAAGGATGAAAGAAGAGAGCCTGTGGATGGTGGCTAGGCCACTGGGCTTATTGAAATGTTCTTTTAATGGAGCACACACACACACACAAACACACACACACATACACACACATGCACAAGTCAGACCAATTTCCAGTGCAAGAATATTTGATTTTCTGTGATGAAAATTCTCTGACCTGACAGGAAACTACTCAGAGAGCAGCAGAAGGGGAAGATTGTGCTCTTCAGTGTTCTTTTTGATCCATGAAAAGACCCCCTGTCTTCAACGGCTTCCTTTGTTCATAGTCCCTGAGATGTCACAATTCAGTGCATTTACCCCATGTTCCTATCAAGCTTTGTTTGTTCTGCGGACTTCTTGAAGCCATCACTGAGTCTGTCTCCTCAGTTATTCCACTGAATTCAGGTGCCTACCAAATCTTAAGGTATGTGTCTCAAGCAAGGACACTTGTCTGTTTACATAGCCATTTCTGTCTGTGAGGGCTGTCTTGGTTTTTAATGTCTATATTAACAGCATCCTCCTGCCTCACCTTTCAAATTCTGAGGTTACAGGCATGTGACATTCCCGCTCATGGTTTATATGATGCTGAAGATTGTGGTGATATATTGTATCTTTAATAAAGCTTGTTGGACTATCAGAGGACAGAGCCACCCATAGAGCCAAGCCATGAAGGTCAGGGAGTGGTGACCCACGCCTTTAATTTCATAACTCAGTGAGAGAGCTCTGTCTGGATCTCTGTGAGTTCAAGGCCTAACAGAGCCAGCAGTGATGGCACACACCTTTAATCCTAGCTCTAGGAAAGTTGAATCAGGAAGTGAGATAGATGGGAGGAGAAAGAAAGGTTAGTCTAGTCAAAGAGAGTGAGGAGGGATTATATAAGCAAAGGGGTCAAGATCACGGTGGAGCAACCCACAGAGACAATTGAGCTACTGGGAGCTCATTGGCTCTGGACTGACAGTTGGAAACCTGCATGGGACTGAACTAGGCACTCTGAATGTGGAAGACAGTGTGTGACTTGGGCAGATTGTGGGGCCTCTGTCAGTGGGACCAGAATTTATCTCTAGTGCATGATCTGGCTTTTTGGAGCCCATTCCCTATAGTGGAATACCTTGCTCAGCCTTCATATGGTGGATGGGTTTAGTCCTGCCTCAATTTGATATGCAGACTATATTGATGCTCTGTGGGAGTCCTTACTCTCTCTGAGAAGTGGATGAGGAGTAGGGTGGGGAGAAGCTGGGGGCTAGTAGGAGGAGGGGAGGGAAGGGAAACTGTGGTTAGTATGTAAAATTAAAAATAAAACCCTTTTAAATAAATAAATTTAAAAAAAAGAAAAGAAAAAGAGACAGTATCTTGGTGGCCCTTGAGGAAGGAGGCACAGCAAAGCACTATAGGCAGAGAAACATGTCAGGAGAAGGTAATGTGAGGATCAGAGATATTTATGTATTTTAAATATTTATTTTTTGTTTTTTGGGTATGAGTGTTTTGCCTGCATGTATGTCTACACACTACATGTGTGCATTGCTGTCAGAGGCCAAAAGGTGTTTGATATCCTGCAGTTGGAGTTACACATGGTTTTGAGCTGCTGTAAATTGAACCTAGGACCTCTTAAATGCTGACCCATTGTGAGTGTTGAACCATCTCTCCAGCCCTAATTTTTGAGATTAGGTTTCCTGCAGCCTTGGATGGTCTCATAATTGATAGGTAGCCAAGGAAGATCTTAAACTCTGGATACTCCTGCTTCACATTTCAAATGTTGGGATTACAGAAATGTGCCATTTACCATTCATGGCTCTTAGGATGCTGAAGATCAAACCCATTGCCTCATGCACAGCAGGTGGGTACTCTACCGACTGAGTTACATCCCCAGCTTCAGGGGTCGAAGCTTAAAAAGGAGTCAGAGCAGGGTGGTTCATGTCTGTAAATATAGCAATTGGGAGACTGAGACATGAGGACTTCAAGTTCAAAGCCAGCCTGCCAAGATGTGCCCACTTGTGCCACAGTGGCATGATTATGATGAGGGTAATTTTCTGATTGGATGAGGCCCCTTTCTTAGGAGAGAACCTATGTCTGGTATAAACCTGACCAAAATCTGATGGGTGGGAAGGTCATATTGACCTTAGACGGGAATCATTTGGTGTTCTTTTGCTAAATGGATATGTTCTAAATGCTCATATTGATGCTCATTGATTAGTACTCTTCTCATCCTTGGTAGTATTTTGTAATGATTAATGTGGAGCCACATAAGCTGACAGTGTACCAGCAATAAGTGATGGCTGAGTGTTAGTGGGGCCTCTATACCACCCTTTCCAAAGCTCGGGGAGCAACATGGAAAAGGGGCGAGAAAGAATGTAAGCGCTGGAGGGTAAGGAGGTGTGCTGAAGGGGGACCTCATCTGGACCTGAATGACCATTGCATTCAAGAACTCACTGCATCTGTGTTCACCTGTATAAGACCCACACAAGACTAGGCCTGTCAGTAATTCAGCAGGGAGAGAGAATGGACTCATGAGGCCCCAACCCTCCCTGTGGGACTATCAGCAGCTAAAAGCTGCTGAGGAGACAGTGCTATTTCTTCATTGGTATAGCCCTTGCTCCAGTAAATGAAGGCCCACCTAGGCTCGTACAAGCAACTAAGGAAAGTCAATGTGCCACATGCACAGACATAAAAGTAGGAGAAAAGCATCTTGGGAAAAACTTAACAGTGGAAGAGGGATGGAGGAGAAAGAAGGAAATGAGGGTAAAAGTGACTAAAATTCACTACATATTATATACATGTGTAAAGCTGTCAAAGAATAAACTAGAGCCAGCCAAAGCTATATGAGACCCTCTCTCAAAAACAAACAAACAAACAAATGATAAAACAAAATGAGACACATCTCTATTGGTTGTGACAAGGGCTACCTGTGTTTATGAGGTCATGGTATATAGTGGGTCTGTGAGGGAGATGCCACTTTTGTTTTACAGGGGGGATTGGACCTCAGACAATCTAACCTTTTTGATTCACTCGAACCAACAACGAAGTGGGGGCTCAAACTTGGCCTTTTCTCTGTCACCTTGTAAGTATTCTTTCAGGAGAAAGAGCTACCTCTTTCCATGGTGGCTACTTCACAGAAAATTCAAATGCTTTCCATTCCTGTATTCTTGTAATTTTGGACTACCTAGAAAATTGTTATAGTCTCACATACTTTGCATTCTCCCTCAGTGAAGCCAAAAACCAGTATACTAGTGCTTTTTGCTGTTGGGCTTTACTTGTTTATTATTGTGTGTGAGGCTAGACAGACAGACAGACAGGTAGAAAAAGGCTAGTGTATGTATGAATGCATGATGTGAATGTGGAATTCAAAGGATAGCTTTGTGGACATGGTTCTTTACGTTGATTGTGGGGACTGAATCAGGTCATCAGGCCAGCATCTTTGGGAAGTAACTGCCTTTACCTGCTGAGTCATATCACTGACCCTATTCACTTATTTTAAAGTCTTTGTGGTGCAGGAAGTTGAACCCAGGGCCTTGCATATACTTGAGGCATGTAGAATTTTATCCTCAGCCTCCAAAGGACTTTTAATAGTTCTCTTTAAAGTATGCAAACCATAGAAGTCTACCATGCAGGATGGGGAAAACAGGTATTTCTGACCTTAGAATATGTAAAATTGGAAAGGCCAAATTGGTCCATTAGGTCCAGACATGAGGTGTGGCTGAGATGGGGCCATGTGTAATGCATGAGAAGATTCTGTAAACAAGGAGAGGATGAATACCACAAAGTTTTGAGATGGTGGCTGAAAGTGAACCTATGAGTCAGGGTGGACCTTTGTTTGTGTAGGAGAGAAATTTGCTTCTACACAGCTGAATCTAGAATGGCATTTTCTTGGTGTGACAGTGTTTGGAGCATCTATGACATATGAGTGACCTAAAGGACTGAGAGGAGTTTGTATGAGAGATTGTAGAAGACGGCTTTTGTTGGATATGGACATCAGGAAGGAATGGAATGAGTACTCCTGTTGTGGACTGTTACTCAGGATGAAGTGCTGGACTGTGCTGTACACACAGCAAGTGTCAAGTTCAGTGAATGGCATCACCAGCCATCTTAAGATCCGAAACCAAGAGTTGGTGTTAGCACCTGCTTCTGCTTTCTTCTGGTCACTGAGGCTGTCAATGATGCTGTCATTTGGGTTGGGTCTATTCTTCAGAGCCCTTACCCTGAACCAACACATCTCCCTTTTCCCGGCATCCTGTGACAGCCTCCTGTCTGCTCTCTGAAAATTCCCTAGAGGGCGCACTTTCTCCCATGGCTACCATGCCTAGCCTATTCTCCATATTGTATCCATAGACCTTTTCAAAATGCAGATTCGGGGCTGAAGAGATGGCTCAGCGGTTAAGAGCAATGACTGTTCTTCCAGAGGACCTGAGTTCAATTCCCAGCAACCACATGGCAGTTAACAACTGTCTGTAATTCCAAGATCTGACACCCTTACACATGCAGGCAGAACACCAATTCACATAAAATTAAAATTAATGTTAAAAAAAAACCCAAAACAAAATGTAGATTCAGTGTGTATCCAAGCCCTGACTTTTGCCCTGTTCTGTAGATCTCACTCTACACCTTTTTTTATGGGTCTGGCCTTCTATCATTTGCTCTTCATTATGGGTTGTTTCATCTGGGCACCCTTTGTGGGAGGGGGTGTGAAGGCAAGGAGTCAACAACACAGACCTTGGGAGTCAGGTGACAAGCAAACAAGACTCATTTATTGCAGATATGGGGCGGATCTATACGTCCCCTCCTGATTTCCCACTGGCAGCTGGAGACTCTTAGCTGTGTTGTCTCTTCCTTATTGGCCGCCAGCATTTGGATGATCGTGTAGCATCCATCACCAGGTGCAATCATCATCAATCACTCCAAGCAGACTCAGCAGGAAGTGGCCTGGCCAGTGCACACGCCTAGGCACATTATCCAGAAAAGGGTAACTGCGGTTTTTATTAGGCTTACTGGCTGAATTCCCTCTATAGCTCTCAAAGTATCATGCACTATTCCTTCCAAGCAGTTATCCTGGTTTAAATTATGCATTCTTGCATGTGATTAATAGATCCATTTCCGTCTGCTCACTAGGCTTTAAATTCTACGAGGAAAAGGACGTTGTCTATTTTTTGCTCATCCCTAACCGTGTTTCCTAAGCAACCAAGACAATCTATAACTTGGTAGCTGGTAAATGAATAAATAAATAAATTCATTTTAGTGAATGAAGGACTTATTGAACAAATGACAAGGAATGACAAGTTACTGCTGGGTACGTATTAAAGGAAACACAGAATAAGATAGAACACCAAGTTGAGACCTCTTGCCTTCTACAGGAGCAGGAGATTCAGTTTTGAATCACTTAACTTAGAAACACCTTCTAGTGGCTGGGGAGATGGCTTGGGGTGGGGGTGGGGCAGTGGTATGCTGGCTCGTTTTCTGTCAACTTGACACAGACGAGACTCATTTGTGAAGAGGGAACTTCAGTTGAGAAAATGCCGTTATCAGGTTGGCCTATGGACAAGTCTTTAGAGACCTTTTCTTGATTTAATGACTGATGTGAGAAGGCCCAGCCCATTGTGGATGGTGCTATCCCTGGGCTGGTGGTCTCTGGTACTATAAGAAAGCAGGATGAGCAAGCCAGTAAGCATCCTCCCCCATGGATTCTGCTTTAGTTCCTGCCTCCAAGGTCCTGCCTTAAGTTCCTGCTGATTCCCTTCATGAGGAACTGTGGTCAGGATGTGAAATTAACCCTTTCCTCCTCAAGTTGCTTATGGTTGTGGTATTTTATTACAGTTGAGAATACGAGCACTTGTTCTGTAAGCATAAGAATCTGAATTTGAGTTTTCAGGACATGCATATAAAAGGCTGGTGTTACAGGTACATGCATGTAAAAGGCTGCATGTATCTGTAACACTAGCATCCGGTCAGGGGGGAAAGACAGGTGGATCCCAAAAGCCATATGGCAGGTCACCTTGGTCAAACTGATGCGAGTGTGGCTCACCCAGAGACTCTGTCTCAAGAAAATAGGGTGGAGAGTTCTAGAAGAAGATACTTGGCATTCTTCTCTGGCCTCTGCACATGTGTGCACAGGTGTTGACAACTCTTTTTAATTTTTTTTTTAAATGATAGAAATAGAAATATACCTAAAAGTAAAGCTTCTAGAAAAGTCACTCATTTGTCCTGCCCTGTTTTGTATCATCCCTCAAATTGACCTTGGCCTGCTGCCTGGTCTCTCAGTTCATAGCTGGGTCTCTAAAGACATCCTTATTGACAACAGTTTTGTCCAGGGGAATATCCACCGAGTACCTTGTGGGCATGAAGTGTCTGTGGTTATAAAGTTTGACAAAGGACTTGATCTTTGATTTCTTGGTGATTTTCTTCTTGCTCATGGCAACTGTCACTTTTCAGGGATAGTGGTCAATTCCAGCCACCAGCGCATTGCTGTAAGAGTGGTCTGAGGTCACAAGAGCATGGCTGCAAAGGTGGTCTGAGGTGCCATCATCAATATTCTTTATGATGACAGCTTAGGGTCTGGAGTAGCATCCAGCCAGCACCAGCACCACTCTCCTGGGTTTCATGAACTTGCCAATTTTGACAGCAAGCGGCTGGCACCCAGAAGAAAGAATACTTCTGCTGGAGAACTCTTATATTAATGGGTGTGCACTCCTCCTCATTTCCCCATGCTCTATTATTCCAAAATGCTTCTTGAGCATGAATAGTGAACAAAAACTGGTATTCACACACCACAAACACACACATACACCACAGCACAGATGAACACACAGAGGCCAGGCAGTATTTAGAGGAAGGCAGGTGGATCTCTGTCACATGGCCAGCTTGGTCTACAAAGCAAGTTTCAGGCCAGCAATGGCCACATAATGAGATGACACACTCCCCACCCTTTACCCCTACCCACTGCCACACAAAAACAAACAAGAGAAAAGCCAAAAGCAAATTGACTCCTGTCCAGGTGTGGTGGTTTGAAAGAAAATGGCCCCTAAAGGGAGTGGCACTATGAGGAGGTGTGGTCTTGCTGGAGGAAGTATGTCAGCATAGAGGCTGGCTCAATCCATGCCCAGTGGGATAGACCACTTCCTGTTGCTTGCAAGATGTAGGACACTTGGCTACTTCTCCAGCACCACATCTACCTGCATGCCACCATGATGGTGATGATGAACTAAACCTCTGAAAATGCAAGCCACCCCAATTAAATGATTTTCCTTTATAAGAATTGCCTTGGTCATGGTGTCTCTTCACTTCAATAGAACCCCTAACTAAGACACCCAGGAAAAAATGAACAAACTAGTCACTATGACATCTATAGAGCTGTTAGAATGAGAGGGTGGCTGGATTGTAGGGAGCATTGTACCGCGCCCTAAAGATGGTGCCGGTTTCCGCCTTCAGCCCTCCCGAGGGCTAGTGCTCTCGGGAGTAAACAACTCCTTTTTTGGCTGTAGGCAAGGATGGTGGCTTGCTTCCACGTCGTAGGACCTATGGGCAATGTCCACGTAGCTTACTGGGGTTGGAGGCCCAGAGGGTATTTAGCCACAAGCGGGCTTTCCCCCCCCCCCCCCCCCCGGGGTCAGAAGTCAGAAGTCAGAAGATTGTGCACAGGTCCTGAATAAAACGGCTGGAGAGAAGAATCCTGAGTCGTGTTCTTCCTTGCTGGCGAGGTTGGGCGCGACACTGGATGGAGTCTGTGTTGTGGAATGCGAGCTTTTCTGGGCCACTGTTCACTGATTTTGATCCGAAGTTACCTGCTTCTGAGTGCTTTCTCCAGAAGCTTCTCTGTCTACCTGTGCATCTGTAGAGTGTGGTGGCTTCAGGGGCAATAGAGTAGACCCTGCTCTGCGAATGGGGCCAATGAAGTGAGGTAAGCACAGTAAGGAGGGAGAGATGGCATACTTGTCCTAGCCAGGGTCATCTTCCGACCAGTGCACATATGTGCTCAATATACTACCTTTCTCAGCTGCCATCCGAGTCTGTCCCCACCCTGCTATTAGCCACAGCAGGCTGAGACCAACACCCACTGTGTGTGGTCCCAACCTCATGCTTATATCCCTGTCTTTGTTTCCAGAGCACAATTGGGCAGGTGAAGTGAAGAGCTGTGTCACCCTGCCTGGACACTGTCTATGGTGGAAGGACCCTGGGTTTTGGAGTCCAGTAGACTTAGGTGTCCATCACTACTGATTGTAGTAGTGTACTTCACTTCTCTGAGCCATCATAGACTCTTTCGTGAAGCAGTGTGGTAAGATCTTCCTGAAAGGATTACTGTAAGAACTGAACATGTAAGCTCGATGGATGTCCAGAACTCACACTGGACATCCAATGTGGAGTCGTTGGTATTTGCTTCTCTCTCCCCTTTAGGAAATAGCGTGGTGCAGAAGACAGGCGTGTGATTTCCAGCTAGACTGACCTGGGGCAGATCCTCCTCAGCATGGACTGGCTGGGGAGTCTTCTACAAGTAGCTTAACCTCTCAGATCTTCTCTTTTGCCAACCATAAACTGGGTCTAGTGGTGGGAAAGGGTCCAGCTCCAAAGCTGGTATTCACACAGGGTAATGCATGTACAATGCCCAGATAGTGTGGGGTGAATATTCAATGCAGGCAGCTATCTTGTGCTGTCTCCATTTGTGGCTTGGTGGAGGCATTCAGTTATTTGCGCATCAAGAAGAAATTGAGTTTTACAAAGTATAGTCTCTCTCTCTCTCTCTCTCTCTGTCTCTCTCTCTCTGACTCTCTCTCTCTCTCTCTCCTGTTCTCTCCTCTCCCCTCCTCCCTTCTTTATTCTCTCCCTTTCTCAGAAGGAAATGTGAGCCTGGGAGTAGCCCTGACGAATATTAAGTAAGACATCTGCTTTCACAGCCTGTCTGTACAGAGGGCTGCTTGGGCTCATGCCTGAGTTGGTATGCAGTGGTGTGCCAAAATGCAGCTTTGTACAAGGTTAAACCTCTGTTGCCAAAAGACTCTGGCTTTGTCTGAGCCACACAGATCCCAGACATTGTGAATGATAAAACACTGCCTCCATTATGTGAAAAAGTGTAGCTCCTGGCACTTCATTTATAAAAATGGCTGTTAAAAGGAATCCCAAACCACACATTCTGGGTTTCCCTTGAAGGTGTATCATATTTGTCTACACATGAGGTCATGTGATTCTGTTTGGCATTGTCCTTACACGTGGGGACATGGGGAGGGTGGGGTGCTCCATGTGTGAACAGAGCGGGTCTTCTGCTCACATTGTCTATTCTCCAGAAGCGCTCCATTTGCCTAACATTTGTGTGGAAGGTAGACAGAATGGGAAGGAAGGTTCCTATCACATCCCTGTCTCTCACCAATCGACTTTAAATGAATCCTAAGCATTGGAATCAGATGCACATGGCTTTGGCATTTACATACCTGGAAGAGACCCTAGTCTTTTGAAATCTCGGCTCCCGTCATCTTCAAAGCGGGAGGAAAGTCATTGCCTCAGAAGGCTGATAGAATGAAACACTGTAGTGTTGGCTCAGCATCTGGCCTGGAACAGCAGAGTCTCTTGGCAATGTCCTTCCCTCCTTTCTGTTATTTTCTCCGAGGTCTGTTTAAAGGGTGAATTAATTAGGCATGATAATACTAAGCTCTCTCAACCCAATCATTGTAGATGATCATCTGGAGTGAAGACAGCAAGTCTTGAGGTCACTCGGAGGCAGCACCCTAAGGACTTGGCAACTGTCTGTCTAAGCAAAGCAAGGCACAAAGGAAGGGGACTTGCAAATGCTCTGGACACAGGTCTCAGGGTGAGCTCACTACTCACCTGGTTATGCCTTCTATCACTTCTCAGCTATTATTTTGCACTCAGTAGCTACATCAGGTAAGCCATCTCTTCCAGCATGCTGGTAATACCCTCTGATCACTGAGAACCTCCAGGTGTGGGGTTGGTGAGGCTTGTGCAAGGTGATTGTGACCGTATTTTCCAGGTCACTTTGTCTGCCCTTACACTGAGAATGGATAAATGAATTCTGCATGGAGCATGAATCTCCTGCATAGGTAACAGCTTCAGGCTCAACACCTTCATGTGTGAATTTTCTATTTTTTAGTGTGGAGCTTGAATGCAGGGCCTGTACATGCTAGGCTAGTGTTCTACCACTAAGCTGCATGTTCAGACCTTCATATGTGATAACTTCTCTTCTTGAAGAACTGGGAATTGAATGCAAGGCCTTGTACACGTTAGACAGATGCACTATAGAATATGGTAAGGAGTTAGACCAATGTTCACACCCCAACATATCTTCTGTGGAGTCCTAGGTTGTGAGATGCCCCACAGTTACACTATCAGATAAGGATGGGTAACAATAGGTCAGGCAAGGAGAAAGATACTTATTTTAATTTTTGTTTAAAAATTATGCTTTGAGTCTGGAGAGATGGCTCAGTGGTTAAGAATACTGACTGTTTTTCTAGAGGACCTGAGTTCTATTCTCAGCATCAGAACTGTCTGCAATTCCAAGATCTGACACCCTTACACAGTTATACATGCAGGCAGAACACCTTTTCACATAAAAATATATAAATAAATAAAATTTAAGACATTATGCTTCACAATACATGGAATACATTTGTGTGCATGTGCATATGTGTGTGTGTGCATGCCTGCCTACCTGACTGCCTGTCTGTCTGTGTTCATGTGTATCATGGTTAGGTTAGAGAACATCTTACAAGAGTCAGTTTTCTTCTTTTACCTAGTGGGCTCTGGGATTAGGACTCAGGTAATTAGGCTTGGCAGCAGGTGTCTTTACTTACCAAGCCATCTCTCTCTACATATATAATATATATATTCTCTCTATATATAAATTCATATATATAAACATATGAATTTGCTTCTTGCAACATGAATCTTTAAAATATTTCCAAATGCATGTCTCCCACCCCCAGAGTATCCATTGAGATATGAAAGATGATGTCATCTAGTGGTTAAGGACACAGATTAGGGAGCAGATGACTTACATATAAGCCCTGCTTTGCCACTTAGTATTGTGTTAGATATTAATTGCTATTGCCATAAAGAAGATCATAAGTGATGTTATGTGGTAAATGGCCATATACACAGTGGTTAGGAAACAAGGACTATTTGCTATTTAAAAACTCCTGTTGGTCTGGAATCAGAAGAACTGAGTGTCTCTCACTGGTAATGACCAAGTGCCCAGGATTTGGTCCCATCTGCAGCTTTGATTTAGCCAAAGTCTGCTCCTGAGCCTACTAGAGAGTCAGCATAAAGCAGTTCCCCGTGGGCTATTGGCTGAATATTCTTTGTTTCTTGCTATATAGGCCCCTCTAGTAGCCACTCCATCAAAGCCAGGGAGAGAGAATCTGCTAGCAACATGAAAACCACGCTCTTTTATTTTTTTTAATTAAAAGTATTTGTTATTATTAGTTTCTTCTTGCTGATATGCTGTGTGCACCTGAGAATTTCCTGGATAGTCTCTCATGCTCCCCATCTTGTAGGAGCATTGGTGCTGGGAACTGAACCCTGGTCATCACGCTTGCTTGATGAGTACTTTTACCCACTGAGCTTGTCGCCCACCTAAAAGCCATGCTCATCACAGAGTGGCAACCTGTCACTTCAGTCATAGTCAACTGGCCAGAAGTGGACACTAGGCCAGTTCACACCCAAAAGGAAGAGACTATTTAGGGTGTAGCCACCAGGGGACAGGGTCAGAGGTGACGTGGGTATAACTTCACTTTTCTCAGCTCTATCATTGTGATAACATCTTATAAGATTGCCATGATTGAATCAACATATATAAAAATGGGCAAATATTGAGTACTGTGTAAATATATGCTCCTATTAATACCCAGGCCAGGGTCTGACACAAGAGACAGTCAAGCAAGTACTGGCTGAGCAAAGGTATCAAGGAGGGAATTTGAGTTTCAGGGCCCGTACTTGGGAGTGTTGCAGTCACCTGGGTGTCGTACATGCCATCATGGCCTGCAGGATTCCTAGTCAAGGTCACCCCTCCATTCCAGATTCGTGAATATGGGCTGAGATTTACAGCCTCAGAGTGTGTGTGTGTGGGGTGGGTGGGGGGAGCTTCTTACCCCATTCACCCCTCCCTGTCCTTCTGTCCTCTTCCCTCCTGCTGTCCTTCTCTCCTACACCAATAGTCACTCTCTCAGTACAACAGCTGGAATGGTGCCAGGAGCAGTTAAATGCTTCATAGTGTTGCTGGATCAGGCTGATGGAGGCAATTAAGTGCGCTTCAGAAGCGACCAAGCAAAGGAGGGATATGGGGGAGGGGTGGAGAATGAAAGTCTTTAAAGTGGAAAACAGGACTCACTCCTGAAGAACCACTTTGAAAAGCAATACTTTTTTCCCTTTTTGTTCAAGGGTTTTGAGGTGAGTATATTCATTCCTTACACCTTTAAAAAAAGACTTTGTTTATTTATGTGTATGTGAGTGTGTCTATGTGTGGGCATGTGCCCATGAATGCAGATGCCCTTGGAGGCTAAAAGAAGGTATCAGATCTCCTGGAGCTTGAGTTACAGCAGCCGTGAGTAGCCTGACATAGGTGCTTGAACCCAAACTTAGGTCCTCTACAGGAACAGCAACTGTTCTTCACCGCTGAGCCATCCCTGCAGCCCTGTCTATCCTTACATCTTACAGCCAGTCTACATCTTCTCCCATCTCTCCTCTTCATCACTGCTTTCTTGTCTGCTTCTCTGCAAGCGGTTGCCTGGTATCTTCTTTTAAGCAAATTAAAATTGATTTGCTTTTTGACTTTCATGATGCTTCTTGAGTTAATAAAAACAGCCGACAGCTGCCTGGTGCTCTATATTTGCAAAGTACTTTCACAGACATTCATTTCCTCATTTGAATCTTGCAACAATTTGGAAGAGTGAGTGCTGCCCTTTTCTTCATTTCGGGGTGGTCAGCCCACTGGGTCCAGCTGAAGTGAGGTAACTGAAGGACCCTGGGTTACCTCTAAGGCTTGACTCAGGCATTCAGGTCAGGTATTCAGCAGAGCACCCCCATGAGAACAAGGAACTAAAAGTCTAAAAGTCTGTCCCAGGAAACAGAGTGACCCAGCCCAGATAGCTGTAATCAACTCAGAAAGGACATAATGGTCTGGTCGAAACTGTGATTAAAATACCAGAATAGCGGAATCCAAGCAGAATAGTGGTGACCAACACCCGGTTGTAAAAGCCCCCTAACCAGCTGGTCTTAAGGCAACCCCATGACTACTGTGAGCAACCTTATGACTTTGAAGTATGACCTTTAAAGTAACCAATCATGTGTTGCCCCAGTTGCTATGGATTTTATGATATTAGCCTTTAAAAGAGATATGAGATTGCCCCTCCCTTGCTACTCCCTTGCTCCAGAGGCAGAGAGGAAGCCTGTCTGCAGACAAAATAAACCTCATGCTTTTTTACATCAACAGTCTGGAGTCTGGGTTCTTGGGGCCCCGCTTCCCGAGGATAGTACCCTGAGTCTGAGGTCTATCAGTAACCAGATGAGAGCCAGGCAGAGGACCTTCTCCGACCCCAGGCTCAGTCACCCCTTCTGCTGTCACCTGCAGGTGGCAATGTCAGGTGAAGCTCATGCATAAATTGTGGCACTTGGACCCAGGCGTGTCTGCACTATGTGCTAGTGAAATAGTGAATATCTTCAGCTGGTGAAGGCGTTATCAGGTTCTTCCTCAAAGGGGACACTTTGAAGCTGAAATGATAGCCTTAAATTTATACTTGTTTTCTACAAAGGGTGTGGAAATGACAGTAGTCAGGCAGTAGAAAGGAGAATGGCCTTCTTGTTTTGGAGGAATGTTTTCTGATGTATATTGGCTTCCATATCTTTCACATTGGCTCCTCTACAGAGCAGACTGGCGTCCTAGCTATGGGCTACCTGGTTGCTGGGAACCGAACTCAGGACCGCCGGAAGAACAGTCAGTGCTCTTAGGTCCAATGGGTATGGAGTACAGATGGATTAAGCCAGCCTGGCGTTATCACTGTTATTCTCTCCAGATACTCCTTAGAGATGGACTTCCAATGAGAAATAGGTTCTTGTCTCCGAGCATTTCATCACACTCCCTGCCTCCTCCTCCTCCTTCTCCCATTTGTCTAGCTTGTTTTAATTCTATTTTAACTCAGCACAGAAGCATCTTCCCACAGGTCTTAAGTCTGGCCTGCACTTGATCATGGTCTCACAGTTCTGGTTGGGAATTCATGTGCTACTGTTTGGAAAAAGTCATATTTTTTACAGCAACATAACCCATTTTACCTTTATAGTAATTGTTTTGGAATAAGAAGTAATCATCCAGGACTGACCAACTTGCTTTACTAAGCGTCCCTTTCTCACTCCTGGCAAATTGCTTTGAGAATTGAACAAAGCTCAGCTCAATCATGCCAGATATCCATTCCAAAGGATGCCTGGGAAGTAAATCTCTGCTAAGCCAATCCCAGTCATGCCTCCTATGCTTTTATTCTTAAGGATCAAATGGTGAGCGTGGGCTTCATTTCACCTGCTCCTGGTCTTGGGGGTGGTTCCCTAACCCAGGCCAGGGTATTTGTGATGCTCATGGGACTGCAGGGGGCACATGTAACAATAGATTGTCATATCAAAGAGCTTTTGTTCACTAGGATTGATGTTGGAGTTGGTGCTTGCTTTGGAGATGCTGAACTTAATTTATGGGAGCCTTTCCCTGATGCATGGTCTGTAGAATGCTAAATAGAAGATGATTGAAAAAGGGGTCAAGTAAGCTGGGGGACTCCTGCTCTTTACTGTAGGCCTTTTCAAGGTTATTATGTTGTTAATGAGCTATGTAAATTGCCAAGAGGAGGCTGTGGCATTCCCCAGATTTAGTTTTATGAAGCATCTCCTAGGGTTGGTGATCTATTGCAAAGGACATCAGAATCCCGAAAAAGGTATTTTTTTTTTAAAGAGTCCTTTTCATCTTTTCCCTACACTTCCTTGCCTATTACTTCCTCTCCATTCCCTCTCTCTTCTTGATTGAGATGACCTTTCCATTGATGTGATCCTGTAGCATTGTTCTGCCAAGATCCACTTTTCATTCATGAAAGGAGGTTTTGAGAGGCAGTGGGATTTGATGAGAAACTGTGGATTCTGTCATGTCAAGGACTTGGAAGTGTTGCTTTCTATTCCCAAAGGGTCTTCTACCTACTCTTCTTCCCTGAACTAACCTCCACCTACTCAGCTTTTGGAGCTCTATTTGAACATCACATTCTTAAAGGGACATTGCCTCTGTGCTTGGTCCTAAGGGACCACATCTCAGCTCATGAACTTACTAGTTACGTGAATACATTCGTTTAATTTCCAGAATGAGCCGGAGAGGGTGCTGACAAGTGTCTCTGTGTGTGTTCCTGACATTTGCATTAGGAGAGGTTAATAAAACCATTCACTCTGGCCAGAGCTCTGATCCTCATGCAGTCCCACGCAGAGTGGAGCTCTGCCTCCACAGCAGCTCTGTCATGTAGGGAAGTGCTCACAATGAGGATCAGCAGCTCAGGTTATGTGTCAAATACATTCCCAAGGCCTGTGGTCTGTAATAACACAGGATTGCAAATTGCTGATTTCTTGAGTCATTTCTATTTCCATGATTGAATACAAAGTCTATTATGGAAGCTGCCACCACCTTGGCTGTTAATTATGTGATTACAAGTCAAAATAAATGAGTATAACTTGAGCTAACATCTATGCAGCCCCATCAGGCTTCTGAACCAAGGCTCAGAGCAGCTCAGAGCCCGTCCTTTTAGGATGATGCTAAACCTCCTAGTCATCCCTCCATCCATTCAACAGATATTGATTAAGCCTGGCTTTTGAGCTAGACTCTCATCTGCGCTGGGTGCCAGGGATACAGAATGAGAAAAACAGGGGCTGTATGATAGGGAGTCATCCTCTGTTCTTCAAACAGAAACTATAAGTGTAGACACATTTTCCGAGTCTATTTCCTTTTTATGGCTGCAGTCATTGCTTTCAGGGGTGTCCAATCTTTTCATATCATGATACCATGTTGTCATCTACAAATGTATTGGTTCCTATTCTGGGATGCACACAGACTGTGGTCCACTGATGGACATGCCTACTAGTTTTCCCGTGTCTCCTCCAGCCCCTTATTTCACAGGTGAAGGACTTTAAGGTGTGTGTGTGGAGTCTTTCTCTTCTTTTTTCCTTGCCTTAGCTCCTGTTTCCTGCTCAGAGAAAGGCTGTGATCTACTTCACTTCTTTCCCCGACTCTGACTTGTTTCCTCCTCACCCGAGGACTGGCTTAGTTGTCTAGGTCTTGTGATCTGTAGTCAGACAGTTTTCTATCCTGCCCAACCAGTCCCACAGCCATTTATGAAATAACTTGGAGTCTTACTATTACAGTAAATGCTGGGCCAGTAGCTTAGGCACATTACTGACTAGCTCTTATGCGTAAATTAACCTATGATTCTGCTTGTGTTTAGCCATGCGGCTTGGTACCTTTGCTTCGGTGCAGCATTCTCATCTTACTTCCTTTGTGTCTGACTGCTGTCTGCGTCTCTGTCTTTTCTTTTCCCAGGATGCATCTAGTTTGGTTGTCCCGCCTCTACTTCCTGCCTAACTTCTGGCCAATCAGCGTTTTTATGAAACCAATCTGAGTAACAAATCTTTACAGTGTACTAGAGCATTATCCCACAGTGAACTGTTGCTGTGGGTGGGATAAATATCCCCAGAAGTTCCATGTGTTAAAGACTTGTCACTATTGAGAAATAGTGGAGCTTTTATGGAGTGTGACCTAGGTGGAAGGAAGGTAGGGTGTTTCAGGTGTCCACTCACAGGCACTAGTAAGACCTTGGCTTCTCTTCTTCCCCTCTCTCTGTGACCTGCTCACCATAAGGTAAGTAGCTTCCCCTTCCATATGAAGCCACATGATAGACATTGATGTCATAAGTTCCAAAGACACAGGCCAATGGCCTGATGGTTTGAAACCTTTGAAATCATGAGCCAAGATGAATGGTTTCTTTTTTGCAGGTTACTTAGCTTAGGTACTTTGTCACAGCAACAGAAAAAGCTGACTAACACAGCAGATTTCAGCATGCCTTAGAGAAGTTCTCTCTACTCTATGTATCTGTGTATCTATCTATCATTCATGTATGTATCTATCATGTATGTATGTATGTATGTATGTATGTATCTATCTATCTATCTATCTATCTATCTATCTATCTATCTATCTGTTTATTCCTAGGCTTAAAAAACTGCCTGCACACCATGCTTGACCATGCTGCACTTTGTGGTCCTGTGGGTTCTAAGGGTTAGATTTGGTAAGGAATTAGACTCTAAGAAGCTCTTTTAGCTTTAGCTCAAACCCCACTTGCAATAGCAGCTTTATCAGGGGGCCCTACCTTCTGGGGGTAATTAACTACAAAACTGACGGTCAATAAATGCTATCTTTTAATTTTTTTTGTGTTTATTGTGGGCTGGTCAGCTGAGGCAGAAGGGCAAGGGTTAGTATTCTGACTTCTCTGACAAGCTCACTCCTGCCTCTTGGTCTGGTGCCCTTTTTCTCAATACTCTCTTTTCCTCAAGTGGGAAGAATTCACCAGTTAGAGCTGTGCCTGTTGAATCAGGCAGTGGGGGCACAGGTCCTGGCTATCCTGGAACTCACTTGGTAGACTAGACTGGCCTTGAACTCATAGAAATTCACTTGCCTCCACTACCTGAATGCTGAATTAAAGGTGTGGTACCACCACTGCCCGGCTGGACCTGTCCTTTTTAATGTTGGGTCTGAGGATAGACTCAGGTCCTCAGGATCGCAAAGGAAACATTTTACTGACTGAACCATCTCCTCAGCCACTTTGCACATTTTTAATCTCTTTACACCTCATTCCTCTCTCTCATCTGAAAAGAGGATTGTCATGCTACTTCTCTCCTTATATCATGATCGTTAAATAACATCATCCACGGCAAGTGCGCAGCTCAGAGCACAGAACTGGGTAATTACTCACTGAGTCACAGCTCAGAGTCCAGAACTGGGTAATTACTCCCTGAGTGTTACCTATTTTCACTTCATACCAAATAAAACAAACAAAAACAAAAGAAACAAATTTCAAGACAGAAGAATCTGTCCTCAGAAGAGGATGACGGAAACCAGCTGACATACTGTACCAACCAAGGTCCTAATGAGCACTGTGCCAGCTCTTGGGGAGTGATAATTCCCACCTGGAATCCACCTGGTTGTGTTAACTTTTCCCTGTTGACCACATATCCCAGGTTGAATGCTCTCAATTTATATATCTAGAACGCCACGGGCGCTGATATCTATAAATAGGGAGGAAGCCATAAATGAGAGCTCATTAAGTTCTTACTGACTGCTGAAAAGTAAATTAGAAAAAATAAACAGAGCTGAACATTTGTGTAAACCTCAATCTTTTTGATGTTTTTCAATTAGCAGAGCCATTTTTCATGTGAAAAATTAATGGCTGTCATGTGCCACCTGGCTATAGAACCAAGTGACAAATTTGTTTTAATGACCACTGTCATATCACTGGATTCAGTTATAAGCCATCTGGGCTGTGAAGAGGCACAGAGATTGGGCTCCTTGGGGGTAGGGATGGGCTATGTTGTATGCCAGGCACTGTGCTAGGCTTACAATACACTTTACCCCTTGAGTTTCCCATGTGGGGGTATTATTACTCTCATTTTGTGGATAAAGCTGTGAGAGGTAAAGAATCTTCCCCAAAGTCACACAAGAGATGCACAGTAAAGTCAGTTCTATAATTACACTTACTCCTTTAAATCATACACTGCAGAGGGAGAAAGAGTTGTCAGAAAGGTCAGAGGTGTCTGGAAACTTCTATACATGGCTAGAAGGACACAATAGGGGTCCAAGTAGGCAGATTCCAGCAAGAGGGACTTTGGTATAGAGAGTTCTTGGAATTCTGTTGGGGGTGGAGGTCTCTCTTGGGATGAGGGAGTATCTGTCATCAATGTAGGTCTTTGAGCTGGGCTCTCATCTCTGGAAGACAACCAGCAAGATTCAGGCAGACTTGAGTTATCAGGCACTTAGCAAATACTTCCTAGGACCATCAAGCTGCTTCTAAGAAGCAGACACCATGGCAAAGGCCATCTCTGATGCTAGAACAACTCCATGGTGGGGGGATAGTAGTGAGGAAGGTGGATGAAGAGTTTACAATTGCAGTCCGAAGCTGCCTTTGTTTTGGAGGGTCAAAAAGAATCAGAGCCTGCACATGGGGTTTGAGCTTTGGGAAGAATCAGAGCTAGGAGCCAAGAAGGGTCAATCTTACTATTTGTGAGATGTTCTCTTTAATGTTCATCTTTAATTTTAGGACAATATCCAAAGATAGGGCCTACTATCCCTTTTGGAAGATGAGGAGGTTAAAGTGCAAGACCACACTGAAGCTTCTTTCTAGACTAAGGGTAGAGCCACTGGATCTTACAGTTTGCAGCCGATCTTCCTTTGATTAATGTTTAACTGGACAAGAGACATTAAAAACTATCAAACCGCCCCCATCCCCCAAGTTCATTTCTCTAAGCTGAGGCAGTTGGCCTCTGGGACCCAACCATGGAGACCTCAATGTAGAAGAGGTGGGTCATGAACAGCTCAGCCTCTAGCAGCCAGGGCAGGGGCTCAGTGACCTAGGCAGGGTTTTTTTTTGCAGTGGCAGGCTCCTCTCAAGACTTTCGCTGATTAGTTTGAACTTTACCTTGAACCTAGTAGTAGACAGAGGTGCTAAGATTCTTCTAAGGTCTCTTTTAATTTCATTTCCTCTTCTATTTCTCATTACTGAAGTTCATAATTATTCTCTTTGCCCCTTGTACCTGGGTGACTGTTAATGTTTACTATTGCTTTTTCTTCCAACAGTTTGGACACTCTTCACTGCACACTCTGATAGGCTATCAAAGCCACACTCTTCTTCCTGGCAGTCTTTGCTCAATGGCCGACCTCACTGTTGACTGCTGAAAATCACTCTCTGTATCTCTGTCTACCTTTCTTTACAGTATTATTTATTGGCAATTCACCTGCCCATTGATTAACCTGTTTCCCTAATTACCCATCTATACCATCATGGACACCATGGTTCTGAACTGGTAAAGATGCTGGTACTTGGCTGAAAGATGACCTCTGTAGGCCAGCCCTGCTTTCCTGCAATTATAGAAAGTGAGGAGAGTTAAACTGCAAATGAAGATGCAGTCAGTCTTAAACCTGGTCTGATTTACTCTTTTCCTTTCTTCCTCTGAAGTGTTCCCTTCTTTAAAGGGGCAACAGAGAAGGAAAGTTGGGCTTATATAATTGATGTTTTATCTAGAGGTTGGGCTTGTACCACTGAAGGAGGGAATGTGGCTACCCAAGGTGATGGTTTCTGTCATTGACCTCTGCTGATACCCACAAAGCAGGTCCCTGGGTCTTGGGGACTGGAAGCCAGCAACAGGAAAAGTAACTAGCCCATACTTGACTCTAGAGCCAACTTCTCAGGGAAGGAGGAATGGGTGAACATCTTGGTGTCTTGCCTGATTCCCCTCTTTCCCCAGCTCTGCACCTAGGTTAGCATTTCCTGACTCTGATGCTATTAAGATCCCTGGGAAGTTCAACAAACAAACACCCAAAACAACAACAATGGCAACAACAAAAACTCTCCATCCTCATGCCTCAGTCTCCTGAATGCTAAGATTACAGGCATGTGACTTTTAAAAGAAATTGTGTGTGTGTGTGTGTGTATGTATGTATGTGCATGTGTGTGCATGCGTATATGTGCATGTGTATGTATGTTTGTATGTGTGTGTGCATGTGTGCATGCACATGTGTGTGTGTGTGTGTGTGTGTGTGTGTGTGTGTGTGTGTGTGTGTGTGTAAGCACATGTGCATATGTGTGGCCAGAGATCAACATCAGTTGTTTCCCTCTATCTCTAGATCTTCAGTTTGTTATTTTTGCAACAGGGTCTCTCACTGAACTTGGAGCTCATTGATTTGGTGAAGCCAGATGGCCAAGGAGCTCCAGGGATCCCCCTCCCCTCCAGTGTTTGGGTTCCAGATGTGTGCCACTGTACTGGCTTTTAAGTGGGTGTTGGGGATTTGAACTCTGGACATCATGCTTGTACAGCAAGCACTTGATTTCCTAAGCCATCTCCTAGCCTTTTAAAATAACTTAAAATATTTGTTTGATTTTTAATTATATGTGTGTATGTATGAATGTGTTCATGTGAATTTTTTTTTTCTGTAGAGGTGTTGTGTGGGGGGTGCAGATCCCTTGGAGCAGGCAGTACAGGCAGTTGTGAGCTATTGACATGTATGTTGGGAAATGAGCTCTCTTATTCCATCTTTACAGTTCATCTTCACCTTTTTCATTTTGTATTGACATAGTGCCCAACTCTATAAACCAGGTTGGCCATAGTACATAGTTCAGGTTACCCTCCAACTTGTGGTGATTCCACCTTAGCGTCCACAGTATGAGTCACCTTGGCAGGCTTCTCAACAAATCTTGGCCTAAAAAAATGGAAAGGGCTTTTTAGATAGAAGGGACAGATGGACAAAGATGTGGACTGACTCTGAGGAGGAGTGGCTAAAGGCAGACTGTCTGGCCATCATATGCTATGCCGGGAGTTCTAGATTCTCTTCTCTGCTGACAGAGTGCCACAAGAATGTGTTAGGGGAGAAACCAGTCAGGGTTGGCTTTGTTTTGGAGGGATTAGTCACTTCAAAGCAAAACTTGAAGAACAGCAAATTTAATAGAAGCTATTTGATCAAAGGACTACATGTGAATTGGACAGCACTCAGAACCAGGAACCACTCAGAGCTCTGTCCAACAGTGTGAGCGCCGAGGGCTTTTATAGGCGAGTTGTGGAAGCCCAGTAGAGAAACAATCCGATTGGCTAGTGTGTCTGATCAGTTGACTGGCTAAAGCTTGACTGCTTGTAACTGACTGAAAGGCACTCCCGAGTTAGGATTCATTATGTTCGTGTCCGGTAGCGGGTCATGGTTTGTTACTTTTAATAGACAATGATTGTAGTGGGATCCAGGCGTTATTTAGGAAGCCTTAGTAACTCCTGAGAATCAGGACCCCTGCAGGGCATAGCCAGAATGGATTGGAAGCAGAGCTGGGGGACACCAAGTGCCAGGCCCTGTTTCATCCCTGCGTTTTTTGGAGAACAGATCAACAGCTCGGTGTGGGACTAATCTTCTCTCCAAGAGTCTTCCTAAGGTTCAAATTGTATCGTCAGTGTCCATATACCCCTCAATAAATAGTAATCCTATATACAATATATTGCAAATGAATTTTATTGTAGTAGAGGATTCAGGCTAATGACCCTGCTTATTTAAGTTCAGACTTTGGAGGCTGTGCTGGCAACAGCAGTAGAGGAGGCCAGAGGGAGGGAATCACGCTCTCATCCACTCTTGCATCATCCACTTCCTGGATGATCTGTGATGATGGTTCTGAAATATGACTCTGGGAAAACTGAGCTGCCTTTTTAGGGTCAACTGATCAATTGTCTGACCCATTGTCACCCCCACTTCCATGAGGATTCTAGATGGCCAAGAGTTTACTCTACTTGGTGCTTATTATAGAATGTAGACATTCTAAAGTAAACTTCAGACTTCTTTCTGTCTAGGACTTCTTGGCTAGAGTAAATGAGGGTTGAGGCTAGATGTGGTTTTCTTTAAGTGTTTTGGAAGTAATGAACAAGTAGCCAATTGTTGCCTGTGTTTGCTGTGAGGGCTTGAAGAAACTTTGGTTATATTTCTGAAACTAGAATTTAGACCCTAATTCAGCTGCTTACCAGTTAAATATCCCTAGGTAAAGTGTCTAAATTCCTAAACCTCAGTTTACCTCGCTGCAAAATGAAAATGATGGCACCCACTTAGAAGATGAGGTGACTGGTTCATCTGAGTACTTCCTATGGACATGATTAAGGGAGCAAGTGCTAGATTGTAGATCACATCTGTTGAGTGTATCAGGAATTTTTCCTTACTGGTTTCTCAGTATAAGCATCTTCTGGGAGTGGCTGTCTGCATCCTTCCAACCACACCCACTGCTCACCTTCTCTTTTGGTACATGTGGTTCAGCATCTACAGATGCCAGAGAAAGAAGAGCTGTGATAGTGTGGTGTGAAAGCCTGTGCTGTCTCTCTGAGAGTGATCTGTATTCAGCGGGAGGGTTTTTTTTCTCATTAGATTTGTAGTTGGTGGTTAGTGTCCTTGTTCCTGGGAACTGTATGAGAACAGCTAGAGGTGAGCTCCCTGGGAGCATCGTGGTGGCAGAAGTATAACAGACAGAGAGTCAGAAACATTCAAGAGACATACTGCCAATCGCCTGGGAATCCAGAAAGACCCACCCACTCAATCCTACATCTCTACAACTATGGATTCCCCCTCTCTGCTTTTTTCATGAATCCTTTTGTTTGTTTGTTTGTTTTTAGAGATAGGTTTCACTGTGTAGCCCTGACAGTCTGGGAACGCACTCTGTAGACCAGGCTGGACTCCAACTGACAGAGATCTGTCCACCTTTGCCCCCAAGTGTTAGGACTAAAGGTGTGAAACACCATGCTCAGCTACAGATGCTTTTTAAAAAGTTATCATGCACAATTAAATATCCTTTCTATAAGAGTGTCTGTTCACCCATTCATTATCATAGTGGGATGAACATACATGGGGGAAAAGGTTCCCATGTACCGGGCACTAGTCAGTTTTTATAGACAAGTGTTTCTTGCATCATCTACTTCCTGGATGATCTGTGAAGATGATCCAGGAAGTAGATGACATTATGACATTATGAAAGGAATTCCTGTATTATTCTTTCTCTCTCCCTTCCCCGTTTCTAAGATTGAACATCCCAGGTACATGGAGTTGTACCTTGTCTCAGGTCAGTTAAGAAGTGAAGATCCAGAAAGAACCCTAATGCCATGCCACTAGAACCAACATTGCTTCTCAACTCGTGGGTAGCACAGAGTACCTTGCCCTTAGTACCACAGTGGCTAAGCACTCATACTGGCTGGTTCAGAGTTATTGTATTTGGCGTGATTTGTGGCTGATTTAAAGTTTTCAATAGTGTTTTGATTTTTAAATAATTTACACGTATCACATTTATAATGAAATAAAAGTGCTACTTTCATAAACCTCCAAAGCACATAATTTGTATTATGTAAAAATAATAAGCAGGGGTTTTTAATGATATTACTTTTTGGTGGGCACAGGAAAGAACTCTGAGAAGCAGTGGGAAGAAGTGGTTCGACTTTGACCATCATTTCATGACATGCTTCGGAGGCCGATCATATGTCAGGATTTCTTACAGTGTTTCTGATAATGTGTTGTGGAGTTCTAAAAAGGCCTACCAGAGATGCCTGCTGCCTTACCCCACCTCTGCCACAAGATGGCAATCAGAGCACAATGATGAATCAATCAGCACCCTCTCTGAAGGAATACTGAGCATCTTTCTCCCAAATACAAAGAAGCTTCTCCAGTGTTTCATGGGAAGAAGGGACTTTTAGAATAACCCCCAAACCTACATCCCCTCCTGATCCAAAGCTTGGGCAATGGATGGTCACATTTGGATCTTTGCATTTGGATGACCCATGGCTCTATTAGAGTAGGGTGGCATTGCCCATGTTTTTCCTGAAGGAAGACAGAGACAGAATGATACAGAAAATGGGTTATTCACGATCCATGCAGTTATTTAATCCACGGCTTGTGCTGATTTGCTTTGCTGCATGGGAAGAAGAAAGTGCAGTCCAGGATGGGTAACTGGTAGTTTTCCTTGAGGGATTTCCAGGTGAGTTGCTGAGTAGGACAACTTTAACTGAAGCCCAGTGTTTGGACTGAACTTCAGGAAGGCCAGTTAAAAATAAGACTTGGCCCTGGCTGTTGAGGTGAAACTGTGGATGTTAAAGGTAAAAGGGGTGCAACAGTGGGGTTCCTTACTGCACTTCTACCATCCACAGCTTGGTGGGGAACCGAGGGAGGGACTCCTGCATCGCTTATCACTGGCTGCTGTAACAGACAAAGGGACTACACCATAGCTCATTAGCTCTTTTGCTAATGACCTCATTCAGCAGCAGGAAGGAAGCTCCTTTCCATAGGGCAACTCAGGTACAACACTTGCCTTAGGGTCTCCTCCATTTTATCTATCTATCTATCTATCTATCTATCTATCTATCTATCTATCTGTCTGTCTGTCTGTCTGTCTGTCTGTCTGTCTGTCTGTCTATCTATCTATCTATCTCACAGCTTAGGAGGATGAGAAAGAGCACAGACGTAGAAGCACACATGCCAGAGATGAGTAACATGGTCTCACCTAATTACAAAGGAGGCTGGGAAATGTAGATTTGTATGTGCCTAGGGGGAATAAGAAGATAGCTTTTGTCTAACAACAGACCCATCATTTAAGTCAACTATGGAGCTTATTCTAAAGAAATTCTCAGATTTGGTTGCACATCTGTGTTCTTGTGCAAAGGTCTTCTTCATTGCTGTTATTACAAAAGCCAATATTTAGAATCAAATGCTTAGTAATAACCGATTAAAGACTATACAGCCTACTGGCACACAGGCATACTATACAGCTACCAACAATTGTGCGCTGAAGGATGTTTTGGCTCCACAGTCACCAGGTGCTTTCGTAGGTCATTATGTCGTATAATTAAGTCACCACTGTGTTATTAAGTCACCATGGTGCTTAATCAAGTCATCACGGTGCTCTATTGAGTAATCTTTATTTTATTGAGTCACCAAGCTTTATTAAATCACTGTGATGTTTTATTAAGTCACCACTGTGCTTTGAGGTATCATTGCCTTTTATTAAGTCACCGTGGTGCTTTCTTAAGTCATGATTGTACGTTAGTAAGGCATCTAGTGTTTTTACTATTTATTAAGGTACTTTATTAATTGTAATCACAGGCAATTTTAGGGTTTATGTGAACCAAGAATAAAGAACGAAGAGGCATTATCTATTTTCATTGAAATATTTTACCGCCTAGGATCATTCACAACATATTCATTTTAAATATAATCCCATGAAATAGTCTCTCTGTATTTCTAGGAACACATTTCCCCAAAAGCAAAGTCTGTGATTGAATTATACTGCCGACTTCGTTGGCGACTATTTAATTCACTCTTATCTCCCTGGTTCAATGTCTGAGTCCTACCCTGAACTACAGCATCGCAGGACAGAAATGGTGCCAGCCTTGTCTACTGTTCATACACAGTGTGGGATCCAGAGGAAGCACTCAGTAAATATTTATTAGCTCAAGTTGAATTGAGCCCAATCATGTCAAATATAAAAAGAAGAATAAGAAAAGCAAGAAAAAAGTGAACACAAGATGATGGCTGCTATATGAGAAGTTTACATGTGCCACAGAAAGACTTTAAGAGAGCATCTCAGCATGATAGGGTCCTGTCATGCTCTTTTATTAAAAATTTCCATTTCTTCTACAATGAATCATTTGCATAATCATTTACAGCTAATCATGTGTGGTCAAGATGAAAAGAAAAAGTCATACTTAAACAAGGTTGCTATAGGGACCATAAAATGCTTCTGATCCTGTGCCTGGGGAAAACATTCAAGAAGGGCAGTTCCTGGTAGTGATGGACAGTGCCCTGGGAACTGCTTCCCACTGCTTCCCTTGCCTCTGCTCAGATCCTTGTTTGAGAACAGACTGGATGTTGGGGGCTTAGAGGTCTAGCAGGGAGGGTTTCTGACAATGCTGGACGGGGAGTAAGCATGTCTCTTCTCCATGCTGACAGGTGTAGGGTAGCCATCCCCTCTAAATGGAAATGTTTCCTCTGAAAGAAGGAGGATGGTTCATATGATACAGGAAGCTGAATGGGTATGGTGTCATGGTGTCGCATACCTTTCATCCCAGCAAAGGGATGAAAGCATTCTTTTGGGAAGGCAAAGTCAGGCATTAGTTTGAGGCCAGCCTGATCTACAATAGCAAGTAAGTTCTAGGACAGCTAAGGCTACATATTAATAAGACTCTGTCTCAAAACACACCACACACACACACAAACACACACACACACACACACACACACACACACACACACACACCCTAACCACCACCACCACCAATATAACAAATGAAATCAACAAACCAAATGAATAAAAACGATACAGGAAGCTCAGAATGTTACTGGTTCCATGAGGTCTTCCCCCCACTTGGGTATATGAGCAATGAGCAGTTACTGGGGAAAAGAAGAGACTTCAGTGGAGCTGCCTGCAAGTTGGGCAGGGAGAACCTGCTTATTATTATCATCATTATTATTAATATTATTATTATTAGGGCTGAGTGTTTTTGATGCTGCTGCTGTGCCAATCATTTATGCTCCTGTAAGTAACTCTTCCCCCATGTTTACCAAGTTCTCTTTGGCTGGAATGATTTCTTTGCCTTCTTGTTGTCCTATTTGAGGAGACAGACGGGATAATTGACATCACAGGCTAGGCAATTGGTTCTGCAATTCTTCTGGGAGCTTCTACATCCTTCTAAGATTTGGCAATCTTAAAATGTAAGCTACCAAGTTAAATTTAAATTTTAGAGGAACACCAAATCATTATTTTAGGATAAATAGGTCACAAATATTGCAGTAGGATTATCCTGATAATGTTGTAAATATTTGTCCCGCCTATGGGTTTAATAAAAAGCTATTGGCCAAAGGCAAACAGGAAGTGTGGGTGGAGCTACAAGGCTAAGAAAACTCAGGAACATCTCAGAGCAGACACAGACACCAGACAGATGCTAGAGAGCCTGAGAAAAGGTACCGAGCTGCACGGCTGAACAAGATGGGTTGAGTTCAGATGAAGGAGCTAGCAAATTATATGCCTGGGCCCTAGGTCAATTGGCGTAAAAATAATATAAGCCTGTGTGTGATTATTTGAGGCTAAGCAAGGCTGAGAATGAGACTAAACCTTTGGTCCAGGCCTGAAAAGTCTGGGCCAGAATAATTTACAACACAAATACTCCAGTGTATATAGCACTCGCAAAGGGAAGGGCTTGGCTTTGGTAAAGCGCTTTGTAAGCAGTGGAGAGGGACAGTCAGTACCTAGTGCCTTGACTCTACTGTTTACCTCCCACAGCCTGGCCACAGAGCTCTTCTAACTGGGGTTGTTCTGTCAATCTGAAGGTTAGTTTCTGAATGATGTTTTTCCTGGAGATGCCTGCCTGGGATGGATCAGAACCTTCAGACTCACATCGGTAGCTTTTCAGTGCCTTTCCATCCTGGGAAGTACCCTCCTTATTCTGGCCAACTCTGCTCCCGCTGTGTTCTCTCTCAAGGTTTGTCCTGTCTTGCTCTGTTTTGTCTTTGAGATAGCATTTTACACTGTAGCCAATTCTGGCCTGGAGCTCACTGTGTAGCCTATGCTAGGCTCAGATTTATGACAATCCTCCTGTCTCAGCCTCCTCACTGTTGGGATTACAGGCATGTGCCACCACACCTGATGTCTAAATCTATCTCTCTTCAGGTTCTCAACATGGTCATTCATTGAGCACCAGCTTCTCTCTGGTAATTAGACATTTAAAAAACATATGTGAAAGCCATCCTGCCTTGATTTGGGGCTGAGTGGGGGTATAGGCAAGGGAGCTAGGGAGAAAAGAGAATCATGGATCAGGAAGGATAAGACACTTCAGTCTGGGACGCTGGGGGTGGGGGTGGAGGTGGGGGCAGGCAGAGCCCTGAGCCTTCCTGGTGGGAGGCAGAAGTGCTTAAATCCCCAGGCAAACAGAGGTGGAGAACAGGATTATCTTCCCAGGAAATGAGGCAAAAAGGTTCAGAGCAGAACACAAAGGAGTAACATGGTTCCAGCAGATGACACCATTGATAGTCACAGGGTGAGCCTGTCCACAAGAGCTGCCTGGAGCTGGGTGTACTCAGAGCTAGTCCTGGCTTTTCCTCTTATCCACTGAAATCCAAATGCTTCCTCTGTACAGTTGTTGATTTTGAAAAGCACATTTTCAGTGAAGGTTGGGGAATAAATCTTTAATGAATATGAAATTTTCCAGTTTTCAAAACATTAGGTTGAATCAAATGATATGGCCAATATCTGGCTGTGTTGGGTTTACAGAATAGAAATATGTCACAGCCCTAAAACTAGGCACACACACTGAGAGACGAGGTGGAAAAACACATAGTGTTATGCTCAGACACTGTTGTCATGGGCTGGTGACCTTGATTACTGTGGCCAGGCTTGTCACAGACAACTGCTGTGGCCGAGCTGTTGAGAAAGTCCCTTCTGGAGCCTTTTTATTTTATTTTTTAATTTATTTATAGTTTTAAAACTGAATGCTAGAACATCTTCTCAGTGCCTATTTAGAAGAATTCAGAAGATTCTTCTCCAAGTCTTGGTAGCACTGCAAGCACCCTTGATACACCCCAGAATGCCAGGGCAGAGTCTTGCTGGGATCATGTTCAAATACAAATTAGTTTTAAAGTCATAAGCCACAGCCTGAGTTCTTTTGAATAAATATCACTATTGTCACATTATGTATTAGCTATAGCCATCTATGGGACACATACCTTCTGACTGTCCATAGCCCTCTTGGATTCAATGCCTTTTAACCATTGTTGTATGCTTATGACCCTGTGTTTAGGTTCATTTCCATTGCTATGCTAAAATACCAGACAAAGCAACTCAGGGAACTTAGTCCATCCTGTAGGAAACTGATGCAATTAGTCACACCACCTCTAGAGACAAATGAATGTATGCATGTTCATTTACTTGGTAGTGCTCAGCTTTATTTATTATTTATTTATTTATTTATTTATTTATTTATTTTCCTCACACATTTGAGCTCTTGTTTAGGGAATGGTGCTGCCCACAGTAGACTAGGGAACTTTAATTAACATAATTAAGACACCCTTCCCGAAGACATGACCTTTAAGTCAACCCATTGTAGACAGTTTCTCTTTGGGACTCTTTTCCAGGCAATTTTAAGTTTATTAAAGTTGACCATCAAGCCAAGTAGTCTCCTGAGATGAATGATAAGTAGAGCAGGAGAGGTTAGTCATCCTCAAGAGTGTGGGCTCCATCTAGAAGTTTTGCATCCAAGAAAGGTGAAACAGAGTCAGATCTCATACCAGTTAAAATGGAAAGCATGGCACTGGGGAGATGGCTCAGGCAGTATATGGTTGTACAATTGTGAGGACATGAGTTTGGATTCTCAGCGCATAT